>CAJQZJ010032546.1:6174394-6200368 GCA_907164525.1 Lophiomys imhausi
GTGTGTGTGTGTGTGTGTGTGTGTGTGTGTGTGTGTGTGTGTGTGTGAATGTCATATCATGCACCCTGATCCCACTCATCTCCCACCTCCCCCTCAGATCCTCCCTCCACCCTTGTAACCTCTCTCAACAGAAAAATAAAAAAAATCTCATTGTGGGAGCTATAGTGTCTCTCAATATGTCCCACAATACTCCCTTTTGTGCACACATGTTTGCTTGCAAATGTTCATTATAATGACTCCTTGGTCTGGTACGAGGCCTCTGAGTTCGGCTACTTTGTAGATACTGAAATCTCACTGAGACTCCTTTCAGATATCCTGTTGTTGCCTTGTGTCATGGAGATCCTGTAGTTTTGGGTCTGTATACTGGCCCTTTCATTCACTCCAGAAGTTCGTCCATGGGATAGATGTTGGGGTGGGTCAATTCAAAGCCCTGGTTCTGGGCCTGCAACTCTCATATCCAGGGCCAGCTCTTCTGTGCTGTGCTGTGCAGGTAAGGAAGAGGGCCAGCTCTCCCGAGTGCTGTAGCAGGTAAACGGCTAACCCAGCTCTTTTGCTCTCATGACCCCATCAGTGCCAACTCTCCACCCTGCTCCCTGTGGTGAGGACAAAAGAGAGTGAAGGCGATCTCTACTTTGCCAATGGCATAATTCAATGGACAAGAGTCAGAACCACCTCTCCTAGGATCACAAGCTCAGGCCTGGTTCACCTGCAACTCCCACATCTAGAGCTAGTTCTACTGTGCTGCCCAGAGGAGGTGCAGTGCCTGCTCTTCTGAGTGCTGCAGCATGTGAGGGGCAGGAGCAGCTCTCCTGCTTTTGTGGTTTCATTGTGGTCAAGTCACCTGTCTACCACTGGTGATGAAGGCAAAAGGGATGGAAGAGGATCTGACTCTCACCAAAACCACTGCAAAGCAGACAAAAGGCAGAGTTGGCTCTCCCTATTCACATCCTCTGGGCCAGCTCACCCACAATGCCCATATCCAGGGCCAGCCATACTGTGCTGCCCAGGCGAAGTGCAGGGCCTGCTCTCTTTAATGGTGCAGCTGGTGAAGGATAGGGCCAGATCTCCTGTTCTCATGACCCCAGTGTCAAGTGTCCCTCCTGCTATGGGTGATAAGGGGTGAGGGAAAAGATGGTGTCTCTCCTCCATCTGTGCTACCACAGGGAGATAAATGGTAGAGCTAGATCTCCCAAGCTTGCATCCTTAGAGGCAGCTCTCTCACAATTCCTGAAATGTGCAGGGCCTGCTCTCCTAAGTACTGCAGCTGGTTAGGGGCAGGGTCAGCTCTCCTACTCTCTTGCCTGTAGGGTAAGTTCTTTCATCCTGCCCATTTGGGAAGTGGGCCAATTCTATACAGCCCTCAGACATTAAGATGTCCCCTGGTGGCAGCTCAGACTGGGGATGTCCACCTGGCTTTTGGTGGCAACAGACCCCTGCTGCTGCAGGGCCATGGACCCAGATATTTTCCCTGGTAGCAGCAGAAGCCAAGACCCCACCATAGTCCTAGGTGGTATCACTGTCTACTCACATCTGGTTGTTCCTCACTACCCTCAAGTCTCCAGTTCTGCCTCTATTCATTGTGCCCACATCTTTCTTTCTTCTTTTTCTTCCATTTCTCCACCACATACTTGCTCCTGTTAGTGGTGCTTGTGGTCTGAGTATCTAGGCTTGTCTCAGGAGTATTCTCTAGAGTGCTGTGCCCACTTGTGCATTGCATGTTATAGTGCCTGGCATGGTTATCTCTAGCATGATCTCATGCCCAGGCCTGCATGGCACCAGACTGGTGTTCATCTCAAACTATATTCCTGTCCAGGCCCCATGGTACCAACCTTGTGGTTGTCTCAGGATTTCTCCTTGCCCTGCTCTCCCAAGTGGCCATCTGCTTTGAGTCCATGATGCCAGACAGAGTTCTTCTAGTCTCTGGCTTGCCTTTTGTCCTGAGAGCCCATCTGGGCTTGTTCTGGTGCTAGACTGGTGGTCATCACAGCCTAGCTCACTGTCCAGGCCCCCTGGCTCTGAACTGGTGGTCATTTCAGGCTTGACTTTTTTTTTTTTTTTCAGGGAATATTAGGCTACTAATCATTCCAATGTTCATAGGTCAGAACACTGATTGTAAACATAGCCTCTCTCCTCTCTGCCACCTACTGGTACACATGTGACACAGCAGCCACATCAACAATGCCTCTAGGGGAAGGTTCCTCCATCTTTTTCTTTTCTTAGATTTTTCATTTCATAGCACAATGGCTACCAAACCTAGTCCTAGACTACCTATTCCTGTGGTTATCAAGTAGTTTCCAGCTGAGCACCATGTATTTAAATTCTGAAGCTACATGTTGCCAATCACTGTTTATCTGAAAATTCAAGGTGGCTTGAGCCTTTAAAAGATAATAATAAAAATAAACAAAAAACAAATATATTATGTATTTTAATATCAGTGTATATTATCTGAATTGTGTATAGATGTATGGAGATTGACACCTCTAGATAGTGGGTGGTAGAATATTCATAATTAATATATTTACTCAACATCTTAGTAATTTTGTTAAGGATATATGTGTCTCTGACTTACGCTAAACATTTTCCATATTGTTTTCACATGTTCATATAACCATTTTCCTGAACAGCTATGTAAAAATAAAAATTTAAATATTTCACAGAGAGAGATATTTGACACAGTTGAAAATGGGCCTGCAAGAACATTTCCATTCATAATATAACTGAACAGCATAATTGTAGTTTGCAGACCTTCAGTAGGTCCTTTAACATTTCTGGAATTAAAATTCCTGACATATAGAACAAACCAAAAGAAAAAGGAAAAAGCAAATAAGCAAGTGAGACTCACTAGTCAGTCTCTATTTTGCTTATCAAATAATACTATAATTTGTGTAGTGAGCTGTTTGTATTTCACAGCAGTTATCAGACCCTACTTATTACTTGGTGTCCAAGCTTTTAATCGTCTTCATAGTTTCTTCTTTGTCTTCCCTATAGTGATAGTGCTATGGCTTGAATGTGATTTGCTTCCTCCTGGCTCTCACTAAAGTCAAGTAGAAGTTAATTCCACAAAGTTACATGCTTGTAGTATAAAGGGAGAAACAATCTTATGACAATGTTCAGTGTACATAGGTAGGCTTTTGGGAAAGTGACAAAGTTTAAGTGGTTACTTGGGTGAACCCCCTGACTACTATTGGTGGCTTTGTAAGATTAAGGACAGAGAGACTGGACAGGAAGACTGAGAGACACACATGCAGTTTCTTGGCATGTGTTCTATGCTTCCTCAAGATGGTATCAGGAAGAAGCCAGCACCAGATGTGTCTCCTACAGCCACAATCTAACATAAACCTCTTTGCTTTATAAAATAGCATACCTAATTTTTTTTTTTTTTTGGTTTTTCGAGACAGGGTTTCTCTGAATATCTCTGGCTGTCCTGGACTCGCTTTGTAGACCAGGCTGGCCTCGAACTCACAAAGATCCGCCTGCCTCTGCCTCCCAAGTGCTGGGATTAAAGGCGTGCACCACCACCGCCCGGCTAAAAATTTTTATTACAGTAACTAAAAGAGACTAATATACCCAGTAAAATGCTTTGCATATCTGGGTGCTAACAAGATATTTAAAAAAATGTAATGAGAGTGATGACTGGGAATTAGCAGTCTCCCTAATACCCACTACAGTGGACTAAACTGTGCCTCTCAAAGCATCATAGCAATCCTAAACCTTTGTACCTCGATATTTTCTGATTTAGAAATAGGGTCATTGTAGATGAAAATAGTTCTTAGAATGATATCATTATGGTAAGTCCTAATCTAATATGATTAATATCCCTATGAACAGAGGAAGTGTGAACACATCCATGCTTAGGGTGGGAAGCCATGTGAAAAGGCAGGGCTCACAGTGATGTTTCTCCTGCTCGTCCCCTAAGAAACACCAAAGGCTGTCAGCATTCACCAGTAGCTAAGGGCTGACACAGAGTCTATCCATAGTCCCTGAGAACCTTATGGTTACTTCAGTCCTGGATGTCTACCTTAGAAACCAAAGATAATAGATAGTTATAACTTAAGCCACTCTGGTGATCTTGTGAGGATGCCAGTTTGCCATTTAGGCATCTTCAACCACACAGCCAAGAGTCTCATCTGCTTGAGAATTCTGCCTCTTCTCCTTGTAATGTCCCTTGCTTTGCTAAAGTTCGCTCTCTTGCCACTCTCCTCTTATGCTACAACCATGTGATCAAAGATGCATGACACCAAGAAAGCTAAAGCCATAAGCTTTCAGGGTGGATTCCTTACATCTCCATCTGACCTTGACACTCACAGTGTCACTCAGAAAAGCCTATCAACTCTTCTAAGTCTGTTTTCTTCATGATTAAATTTAAGGTAATATAGAAAGCTCTTGTAAGAGTGCCTGGAAGCTGCTAAGTATTAAAAGCATGTGAGCTCTTTTATCAACTTTTAGCTCTGAGTTGTCATTTTTATCTGCACTGTTCTGTATTCTGCATTGATGCCCTCCACACACACCCTGTGGACCCATTCCAAGTCCTGACTTTTGTTTCCCTGATCTCCTAACTTCTAACAACCTTTCCTCCTACACCATTTGAGCCATGGATGGCCTGATCACACTGTAGCCTTAAAAACTCCAAAATGTGCTCCACCTCCACCTTCTGAAATAAAAATGAAAATCACAAACTCCAGCCATCGTTTTTTTTTTTCTCATATGTGCTTGGCATTTTTAAAAAATAAAGTCGTCTGTTCTTACTAAAATTAGTTTCCATCCAAGTGCTCTCACTAATAAAATTCTGTCACTTCCTGTAACTTCCAATCCACACCTGCCATTCTCAGTATTCACCAATCCCTTCTCACATTCAGTTTGCTCTCATATACACAACCCTCCCCTTGCCTACACTGAATGAGCTAAACAATCCCAGAGAGTATTACAGAGCCATTAAACTGTTTCACTGTATTGAAATATTTTTAATGATTCTCTCTCTTCTGTTAGTTTTCTACACAACCATGAGATTGTTCCTTTTAAATGCATTAGTAGGCATGTTCTCATAACCACTGAGTATGAGAGCAGCTGTCTCTGGCCACTACTTCCCAATCCAGTCCCTGGCTGTAGCTATCAGTGTCAATAATTGATGTCTGTTTCAAGGAGAAAATGGGCACCCTCCAAGCATAGCCTCTTTCTTCAGGGACATTTTTTTGTTCCCTAAGACCATTAGAACACCCTTAAAACTGAGTGTTCTATGAGAAAATGTCCATTAATGCAAACAATAAAGTTTTTTTTTTTTAAAGAAAGTGTATTCTCTTCCCATAGCCCAGGAAACCACTGTTTCTTGGAGGTGTCTGCCTGACCTGCAATGAAGTCTTATTTTCTCCCCATGTATAGACCCTACTCTCCTTCTCCCTCTCCAACCCTCTCTTCCCTTCTCTTCTCTTCTCTTCTCTTCTCTTCTCTTCTCTTCTCTTCTCTTCTCTCTCTCTCTCTCTTTCTCTCTCTCTCTCTCTCTCCCTCTGTATGCATACATGCACACCTTATAGAGAAACATAATTGATAAATTAGGACTAGGCACCATTAGGAAAAACAGACTCACACTTTCCTTGTAGCTACTTCTTAAGAATAAAGAAGAGGATTCTCACTTTCATAGATGCTACCAAAACTGTCTTTTCTTTTTTTTCTGGAGGGCATTAGTGTATTTGGAAAAAAATCATGATTCTTGAGAGGTAGAGCTGGAACACATTAGATGGAGGGAGTTGCATATTATCAAACTATATTGTGAAATGTATGAAATAATAAATGTATTAATGAACAAAAATACTGTTTAAAGCAAGAGAAATCAAGAACAAAAAAAGAAAAAACATAGTCTAAGTTAGATGCCATAAATTTAATTTCAGAACTCCTTTCTAGATTTTTCTCCTGGAAATTGTTAATTTAATTACCAAAACATAAGTGTGTTGGCTAGAAATCTCTAAAGACACCATCACTTCATTCCCCTTTAGCTAAAGAGCACATTGTATCTGCCCAAAGAGTTTAAAACGTTCTCTTACATGCTTTTTTGTAACTCAGCCTTCTCACAGCTCACTGGTTTTTCCCAGATCAACAGTGACTTCTGTTCAGCAGCTTCCCCAAGGGCTACACAGGCTGCCTCCCAGTGTGATGCCTTTATTCTTAGACTTTATACCACCCCCCATGGTGTAGATATTGCTGCAACTGAAGTTTCAGCAAACCTAGAAGGTGACTCCACATGAAGCAGGCAGGGACTTCAGACTACAAACTCAGATAAGCAAATGATCATCTCTATTTTCCCTATGAGTCTATTTCTTTTCCAAAGTCCATTCTGCAGAGGTGATCATATTTAATCCCCAACAAGCAGGAACTCCACTCTCCCAGTGCAGCAACCTAACTTTCTGGGGGAGAGGAACTTTTGCTCAGGACATTTGCCACTTGTTGACAATGTTTCCTAAGACAGATCTTATGGCATTCTTATCTCTTCATTAGCCTGTCCACTCTGTATTCCTAGAATGAAAAACCATTTACCTCTCTATCTTCTCATTGTTGGCAAACTACAAGTTCTTTAGGGAATGTTGATATCCTGGGCCTCTAGTACAGAACACAGGAAGCAAATGACCACTGAACTTGATGTCATTGAGATTCTTAGAGAATGGGCATGTTCCTGAGGCTTCTTTCAAGCCCATCCTTGCTTCTGATTGCTATACTTCTCTTCAGATGCTCCCCATTCCACATTCCATCTGGACTCCAAGAAATATTCTGCGCCATCTAGGAGCACAGTCTTTTGTTTGTTTGCTTACTGTTTTTTATTAATTCAGGTTATGTAAAAAATATATGGCTAATTAAAGTATTTACTCAGTATTTATATTATATTTAATTGGTTCGGTGGCTAATCCTTAACCATCCATTATAAATGAGCACACACAGACCGCATGGATTTAGTTGTGCAATCCTGGCCCATCTAAGCTAGCTCTTAATTCTATTACCCAAATATGACCCCATATATACATACATCCCCTTGGACTGCCATTCTCCATGATATGCCGATGTTCCTGGCCATGTGGAATGAGGTTCTGCTTTCTAACTCATGGTCTGCATCCTCTTCTTCCTGCTGCTGGCTGGAATGCTTTCTTCTTCCTGCTGCTGGCTGGAATGCTTGAATCCTCTGTCTAAAGCGCAGGCTTCCTGTTCTGATCTCCAAAAGTCCCACCTTTCTCTGTCTTTACCCAATCTCAGGCCTTAGCATTTTATTTAACCAATCAGAGTCAATGTAAGTAACAGACAGCAAGCAGGACCAATTAATTAACATTTAGAATGCTTGACACTACCCCAACAAGGTTACATCTCCATTGTAGTGTCCTCTTTCCACCCCTCCCAGTCCTGCTCTCCCACCCTATACACCCTATTCCTTTCATACCACTCCTCTGGAGTGGAGTGTCCCTACATAACAATCCCCTGCCCCAGTTCAGCAGTCATATGAGGCTCAAAAGCCTCCTCATACACTGGGGGCCTACAAGGCAGCACCACTAGGGCAAAGTGTCTCACTGACAGGAAAAAAAGTCTATGTTCATGTTCCCTTTGGTGCATTCATTGTAGTATAGTTATACTGTACTATATAGCTAAAATATGACTATAAGTGAATAGATGCCATGGGCATCCTTCTGGGTCTGGGTTAGCTCACTCAGGATGAGCTTCGCTAGTCCATCCATTTGGCTGAAAATTGCATGATTTCCTTGTTTCTGATAGCTGAGTAATATTCCATTGTGTAGATGTACCACAGTTTTTTAATCCATTCGTCAGTTGACAGACATCTGGGTTGCTTTCCAGTTCCTAGCTATTACAAATAAGGCTGCTATGAACATAGATGAGGAAACGTCCTTGTGATTTGGTGAGGAATCATTTGGATGTATACCCAAAAGTGGTATGGCTGGGTCCCGAGGCAGAGCTATTCTAAGTTTTCTAAGATATGGCCAGATTGAAATCCATAATGGTTGCACATGCCTGCACTCCCACCTGCAATGGAGGACAGTTCCCCTTTCTCCACACCCTCACCAGTATGTGCTGTCATATGAGTGTTTGATCTTAGCCATTCTGACAGGTGTGAGATGGAATCTCAGAGTCATCCTGAGTTGCATTTCTCTGATGATTAAGGATGCTGAGAATTTCTTCAAGTGTCTCTCAACCATTAGGAATTCCTCCTTTGTGAATTCTCTGCTTAGCTCTGTTCCCCATTTTTTTGATTGGATTATTTGGTTTCTTGGCATTTAATTTCTTGAGTTCTTTGTAAATTATGGATATTAGCCCTCTGTCAGATGTGGGGTTGGAGAAGATTTTTTCCCAATCTGAAGGCTGCCATTTTGTTCAAATGACAGTGTCTTTTGCCTTACAGAAGCTTTTGAGTTTCATGAGGTCCCATTGTTGGTTTAGATCCTGAGCTGTTGGTGTTCTGTTCAGGAAGTTGTTACCTGTGCCAATGAGTTCAAGAGTTTTCCCCAGTTTCTCTTTTAATAGATTGAGTGTGTCTGGCTTATGTTAAGGTCTTTGATCCACTTGGACTTAAGTTTTGTGTAAGGTGATAAGTATGGGTCTAATTTCATTCTTTTACATGTGGATAGCCAGTTGGATCAGCACCATTTGTTTTAGATGCTGTCGTTTTTCCATTGTACGGTTTTGGCTTCATTGTCAAAAATTAAGTGACCATAGGTGTGTGGGTTCATTTATGGGTCTTCAATTCGATTCCATTGATCCACTGGTCTTTTTTTCTACCAGTACCATGCCGTTTTTATTACTATTGCTCTGTAGTACAGCTTGAAATGTGGGATGGTGATACCTCCAGATGTTTTTTTTTTTTATTGTACAAGATTGATTTAGCTATTCTGAGATTTTTGATGTTCCATATGAAATAGAGAATTGTTTTTTCCAGGTCTATGAAGAATTGTGTTGGTAATTTGAAAGGAAATTCATTGAATCTGTATATTGTTTTTGGTAGGATGGCTATTTTTATTATGTTGATCCTACATATCCATGAGCATGGGAGATCTTTCCATCTTCTGATGGCCTCTTCAATCTCTTTCTTCAAGGATTTGAAGATCTTGTTATACAGGTCCTTTACTTGCTTGGTTAGAGTTACCCCCAGGTATTTTATATTGTTTGTGGCTATTGTTAATGGGGTTATTTCCCTGATTTCTTTCTCAGCCCATTTATTTGTTGTACAAAGAAGGGCTTCTGATTTTTTTGAATTAATTTTGCATCCAGTCAACTTTTTTATCATCTGTAAGTGTTCTCTGGTGGAATTTTTGGGATCGCTTATGTATATTATCATATCGTCTGCAAATAGGGATAATTTGACTTCTTAGTTTCCAATTTGTATCCCCTTGATCTCCTTTAGCTGTCTTATTGCTCTAGCAAGAACTTCTAGTACTATGTTGAAGAGATATGGCAAAAGTGGACATCCTTGTAGTGTCCCTGAGTTTAGAGGAAATGCTTCAAGTTTCTCTCCATTTAACTTGATGTTTACCACTGGCTTGCTGTATATTACCTTTTTTATTTCTAGGTATGATCTTTGTATGCTCGTTCTCTCCAGAACTTTTAGCATGAAGGGGTGTTGGATTTTGTCAAATGCTTTTTCTGCATCTAGTGAGATTATCATGTGTTTTTTTTCTTTCAACTTGTTTATATGGTGAATTAGGTTGATGGATTTTCATATGTTGAACCATCCCTGCATCCTTGGGATGAAGCCTCCTTGATCATGCTGTATGATATTTTTGATGTGTTCTTGGATTTGGTTTGCTAGTATTTTATTAAGTATTTTTGCACCTATGTTCATGAGGAAGATTGGTCTGATGTTCTCTTTCTTTGTTGGGTCTTTGTGTGATTTAGGAGTCAGGGTGACTGTGGCCTCACAGAATGAGTTTGGCAGTGTTCTTTCTGAGTCTATTATGTGAAAGAGTTTGAAGAGTTTTGGTACTAGCTCTTCTTTGAAGGTCTGGTAGAATTCTGCGCTGAAACCATCTTGCCCTGGGCTCTTTTTGGTTGGGAGATTTTTAATGACTGTTTCTATTTCCTTATGGTTTATGGGGTTGTTTAATCTGTCAACCTGATGTTGGTTTAGCTTCGGTAGGTGGAGTCTATCAAGAAAATGATCCATTTCACTTAGGTTTTCAAATTTGATGGAGTATAGATTTTTGTTTGTTTGTTTGTTTTTTTATATTTTTTTCCTTTATTTTTTTATTTCTTCAAGTTACATCTCAATCGCAGTCCACTCCCTATTCCCCCTCCAGTCCCACCCTCTCACCCTCAACCCCCCATCCTCTTCCCTTTTTTTTTTTCTTTTAAGTTTAAGGTATATCTTATTTCCCCCTACAGTTTCCCCTTTCAGTCCAACAAATGACTCTTTCTCTTATAATAACAAATACAATACAGTACAACAGAGGTAATTTGGCCACAGTTATGAGGGTTATATGGCTTAACGTACATTCTCAATGACCAGTCCATATGTATTTGGTACTTGACTTTAACATTCTACTATCTAAACATCTCCATGAGTTTAAAGGTCTATGTCTGACTCAACATTCATACTAACTTGCAACACAATTTTAAAAGTATCTTCTTAGATCTATAACACTCTCTTGACTCCTAAACAACTCAAAGCTAAATTATGAGACTCTAGCTATCTGTTCTTCAACCACCTCAGAGACCTGAGAGGGATAAATATATCTGATTTTATAGGAAGTACAGGGCCTGCAGCTTCCCAAACTAAGAAATGACATACCTGTGGCTGCCTGGACAGTTCCCATTTTCTCTCCATACATTACAGCATTGATCTTCAGTCATTTGGCCCTGTTTCTCTGACAGACATTGATATAGAGCAGGGGTTATGAAGGACTTACCTACCCTGTCTTGGCAGAGCTAGGCTGTCAACTTACCTGCTTCCAGGTTTTGTCCTTTTTGGACAGCATTCTGTCTACAGTTGGGCAAGGGGCTTTTCCTACCAAGAGATAGGCTTGGGACTAATTCAATCATCTCCCACTGGAGATTCTTCGATGTTCATCTTCTACTCGGAGGAGAATAGGGGGTGCTGTCAGGAGTCGATATGTCTTGATAAAAAAAAAAATAGGACCTAAAGATTTTTTGGATTTCCTCAATGTCTGTTGTTATTTCTCCATTTTCATTTTGGATTTTGTTGATTTGGATTTTTTCCCTCTGCCTTTTAGTTAATTTGGCTAAGGGTTTGTCTATTTTGTTGATTTTCTCAAAGAACCAACCCCTAGTTTCATTTATTCTTTGTATCATTCTTTTTGTTTCTAAGTTGTTGATTTGAGCCCTATGTTTGATGATTTCCTGTCTTCTGTTCCTCTTGGGAGTGTTTGCTTCTTTTTTTTTTCCAATTCATCCAGTTTTGCTATTAATTCGTTAATATGAGCTGTCACAATTTTCTTTTTGAAGGCACTTAGTGCTATGAACTTTCGTGGTAGCACAGCTTTCATTGTGTCCCATAGGTTTGAGTATGTTGTGCCTTCATTTTTGTTGGATTTTAAGAAGTCTTTTTATTCCTTCTTTATTTCTTCCCTGACCCAGTAGTCATCCAGTAAAGAGTTGTTCAGTTTCCATGTGTGCGTAGGCTTTCTGTTGTTTCTGTTGTTGCTGAAGTCCAGCTTTGTTCCATGGTGGTGTGATAAGATACAAGGGGTTCTTTCAATTTTCTTTTATCTGTTGAGGTTTGCTTTGTGTCTGACTATATGTTTGATTTTGGAGAAGGTTCCGTGCGGTGCTGAGAAGAATGTGTATTCTTTTGTATTTGGGTGAAACATTCTGTAGATAGATATCTGTTAGGTCCATTTGGTTTATGACCTCTGTTAGACTTATTATTTCTCTGTTTAGTTTCTGTCTTGATGACCTGTCCATTGATGTGAGTGGGGTGTTCAAGTCTCCCACTACTAATGTGTGGGGATTGATGTGTGATTTAAGCTTTAGAAGAGTTTTTTTTTTTTTTTACAAATGTAGGTGCCTTTTTATTTGGGGCATAGATGTTCAATATTCAGATGTCCTCTTGATGAATATTTCCTTTAATGAGTATGTAATGCCCTTCTCTATCTCTTTTTATTAACTTCAGTTGGAAGTCTATTTTGTTTTATATTAAGATGGCTATTCCAGCTTGCTTCCTGGGTCCATTTGCTTGGAAAATCTTTTCCCAGCCCTTTACTTTGAGATAGTGCCTATCTTTGTTAGTGAGATGTGTTTCTTGTGTGCAGCAAAATGATGGGTTTTGTTTATGGATCCAATCTGTAAGCCTGTGTCTTTTTATTGGGGAGTTGAGTCCATTGCTGTTGATGGATATTAATGACCAAAGGTTGTTATTTCTCATTATTTTGGTGTAGGTGGTGGTTCTGTGTTTTTTGTTTTGTTTTTGTTTTTTGTTTTTGTTTTTTTGGGTTTTTTTTGGGTTTAGCTGCAGTGGAGTTTTTTTGTTTTCTCTTTTTTCTTGGATGTATTTATCTTCTCTGGGTTGGAATTTTCCTTCTAGGATCTTCTGTAGGGATGGATTTGTGGGTAGATACTGTTTAAATATATTTTGTCATGGAATATCTTGTTTTCTTCATCTATATTGATAGAGAGTTTTGCTGAGTATAGTAGTCTGCCTGGGCACCTATGTTCTCTCAGGTCTTGTAGGACATCTGCCCAGGCCCTTCTGGCTTTTAAAGTTTCTGAGGATAAGTCAGGTGTAATTCTGATGGGTCTGCTATTACATGTTACTTGTCCTTTTTCCTCTTACAGCTTTTAATATTCTTTCTTTGTTCTGTACACTTGGAGGTTCAATTATTATGTGTTGAGAGGAGTTTCTTTTCTGATATAATCTGTTTGGTGTTCTATATGCCTCTTGGAATTTTATTGGAATTTCTTTCTTTAGGTTTGGGAAGTTTTCTTCTATGATTTTGTTGAAGATACTTTCTGGACCTTGGAGTCAGGAGTCTTCTCTTTCCTCTATGCCTATAATTCTTAGGTTCCATCTTTTTATTGAGTCCTTGATTTCTTGGATGTTATGGGTGAGAACTTTTTTAGCTTTCTCATTTTCTTTGGTTGTTGTACTGATTTCTCCCATCATATCTTCCACACTTGAGATGCAGTCTTCCATCTCTTGTATCCTATTTTTGTCACTCATGTCTCTAGTTCCTGTTCTCTTCCCTTGATTCTCCACCCCACTGTTGTCGCTGACTGTGTTTTCTTTATTGCTTCCACTTCCAGTATCAAGCCTTGAACCATTTTATTTGTTTTATACATTTCCTGCTCCAATTTGCTTGTTGCCTTGTCTCTTTCCTGCCACTTTGTCTTGGAGATCTCTAATGGTATTCTCTGTTGCTTTTGCTTGTAAAATTGTGGAATCTTTGAATTCCTTCAAAAATTTAATTCTTCTTGAAAGGTCTCTATCACTTTCCAGAATATAGATTTGTCATCATTTTCGTGTGTTTCAGCTCAGGGACTCGCTGAACTAGCATAGCTGCATTTTGTTGTAGTCATATTTCCCTGACTTTTGTTGGATCTGTTCTTTTCCTAATCTTTAGCCATTTGGTTGTTCTTAGCTGTTTGTTCCTGGTGCCTTCTGGGCTTGGTGCCAAGTGGGGCACTTTGGTGTAGAAGTTGTATAGCTTGGTGGATCTGTAGCTCTCCACAGGGTAGATGGAGCCTTGTGTGGAGGTTCCTTACTAGTGTATCTCCCAGAGCTCACCCCCTCCATGTTTTGTCCCAATTGGGGACTAAGGTGAGGGGTTGTGGTGGTATGTGTTCCTGTAGGTTCCTGTGATCCAACGGGTCCTCGTATAGATGACATTGCTAGTTGGCAGGCCACAGACTGTTGGGTGGGGCTGTAGCTCCCCTGTATCTTACTTGTCCGACCGTGTTCATGGTCCTCCCAAGCTGCTCTCAGGGGGTTCTCAGGGTCAATGTGCATCTAATACCCAGAAGCACTGTAAGCTGGTGCAGCCCACTCCCAGGCAATGAGGAATGGTCTGGGATTATTTCCCTGCTCATGAGTCAAAGCTCTCTGTGTTTCAGACTGGGTATTCAGCATGTAGCAGCTCTGCTGGTATGGTCTTGGGTATCCAGGCACAGATGCTGTGGACTCTGGAAGTCCTAAGTTTGGGGGTTGAGTCTGCCAGCTAGAGTCTTGAAAATATCCTACAGAGAGGGAGTACAGTTTCCCAGTGGGAGGCACTCAATGTTCATATCTGGTGATTCAGATCCTTCAGCACCTATATTTCTCATACCGAGTTCTTTGTAGTCTCTGCTGGGCTGGCCCAGATAGGCTTGCACCTGTCTAGATGGTCCTCAGGGCACCTCTGTGCCCTAAGCACTAAGCCCTTAGGCTGAGTCACTCAACAGTGCCCCCAGGCCAAGAACTCACTGCTCCAGGGATGGAACTATATATGCTGAAGATCTGGTTTCCTGCCAGAAGAGGCAGGACTAGCAAAGGAGTCCGATATTAACCCCACAACCTGACCAGGGCTTGGACCCTGTGGAGATCAAAGCCTCCTTCCAACCTGGCCGCCCGCCTTTCTGCCCACTCTCACTGCTTCTCCTATGTCTGTCTTGAGTTGAGTTCGGATACTGGCAATTGGAGCCACTGTCTTCCAAGTTCCCGTACACTGCAGTGGTGTTGCAGCATAACCTGATGCCGGAAGTGTGTCTCCCTGCTCTGTCTAGCTGCAGTGTTCTTCCCAGTGATTGCAAATCCAATAGAGGGACCTATATGTACGTCCAACACCCTTCTAGGGAAGCCCAAATATGCTTGTGTTTGCCAGAACACTGCTGCACTGTGAACCTCCTGCTGCCCCGCCGCTCAGATGGTGCTGTGTCCCGCAGCCACAAAGGTTCCCCTGAGCTTATATACTGTTCCCATGGCTCTGCTAATCTTCCGCTTGGAGTTGGAATGCCTGTGTACAATCTGGGAGCCCAGGAGGCTGATGAGTAATCCTGTCTAGTGTTCAGAGCTGTGCACTGGGTACTTGAGTCGCTCTTACCCTGTCCCTCTCCTGGTGATGATTCCCAGATTCAGTGGCTTCCACAGTTTCTGCTGGTCTGTTTTTCTGAGTGTCCAAGAGAGGAGAGGAGAGTCCTGCCCAGGGACTTTTAATGGTCCATGGGTCACTGGGTAAAACTCAGAGGGTTCACACCACTCAGATTATTGCTCAGCATCTTATAACTCTGTGGTGTTATCGCCCCCCACTCCCCCATTCAAAATTTGTCCATGTGGACTGCCGCTATCTTGGATCTCCACCTAGGAGCACAGTTTTGATCTCATAAAGTTTCAGGCAGGTCACTGGCACCCTCCTTGTCTGACTTACTTCTCTCCCATGGTAGGAAGCACAGGACTTTCCCTCTTCCTTTTGCTTCATTGTTGTCTATATCCCACGTGAACTCAAATACCATAAGGAGAGAAATGTTCTTGTGTTTACAAGGATGGACTTTGGAGCCAGCCTTCCTGGACTGTAATCTTACTCTGCCATTTACTTACTATGTAGCCTTAGGCAAATTCCTCAACCTATCTGTAAAAGGAGGGAAATTGACTTCCATAGAGTAGTTATTAGAATAATATAAGTCAGTGCCCTTTATACAGTAAATGCTATAAGTGTATATTATCAAACCATCTAGCACTTAGCACAATTTTTAAATATATGGACTACTCAGAATCTAATTGTTGAATGTTAGGAGTGAATGAATGAGTACTGCAACTCCAAATGTTTTAAATAAATACTACAATAATATAGTGGCTCATATCTGAGATCCACTTACCCTGCTAAGTAAAGATCAAGGTCATTTGCTTAGATCCTAAAGTGAGTAGCATAACTACTTGACCCAGAGCTTCTAACTGCACCCAAGCACCTGTGCATTCTTCTATGACCCATATTGTGTTGTTCATAGGCTCAGGTGAAAGGAGAGTTTGAATGAATGAGTGTCCATTTTTCACCACTAATATGCAAATCATACGTGCTACCTATGTTATTTACTGTGCTTTATAATTTTGTCTGCTCCATAAGTGATGGCTCTTGTTTGTAGACATCCCCTGAAAATTATGTCATTTGACAACAATATCCTTGAGCTTAAAAAGGAATAATAACAATTTAATTCTAGCCTCCTTAAAATTATTTATGTATGTGTTCAAGTAACATGTGCATATATACATATTTACTTATACATTTCATTTTAAAGATCAGGTTTAATTTCAGTACTTAAATGGATAATCCAGGTAAATCTCTGAAAAGTCTTCTTACTGAGCATTGTATTGGTACTTCCTTTTCAATGCTTCACATACAAAAAAAAGAAAAGGAAAATCTAACATGTTTAAAGATAATGTAAAATTACTCTTCTATATGAGTTATTATGAATTTAAGATTAGCAATGTATCTACAGAGAGCACAGCCTTCTAGATATTTGTGTTGTGAGTTTTAAGACTCACATTGTGTACACTTATCTCTTTGCCTTGCTTTCTCTCTATCTTTTCCAAGTCACCTCATGATGAGGGTGAAAAAAAATCACATTTTCCCAATACATCTGTTATGAGAGTTTGAGGAGGACTTGGAATTGTCATGGGCAAGTGAAAGTGTCTCAATCTATTCATGTGATATACTTAAATTTTAGGCAAGAATGGGAAATATGGAAGTTAGACACATTTTGTTATGACCAACTTGTCAGAACCTAACCCTATCATTTACTGTTTACTGCTACTTTGTGAAATTTCTGTAGATGGTTTCACAGAGTAGTAGTACATAATGGTGTGAATTCTGCCATGTAGACCACCCAAGAACTTTACTCTTCAAATGTGTTCAACAGCACAATATCCAAATTTTGTTGTTATGCTCACCAAGTACTCAAGTTCCCCAATTTCCAAAGTTTGTCTCTTATTTTTTCTTTCTCTGGGTCTCATTCTCTAACCATGAAAGCCGAAGGTCCATTCTTAGTGGCACAGTTATAACACAACTACTGAGTAGGCTAAAGCAAGAAGATCATGAGTGTGAAGCCAGTTTGCACTACACAGCAAATTCAAGGCTCTCTTGGGCTACATAGTAAAACCCTGTGTTGGCTAGATTTTTATCAACTTGAGAAAGACTAAGGTGTTCTGGGAAGAGAGAACCTCGATTGAGATAATCCTGCATAAGATTTTCCTATGGGCAAATATGTAGGGCATTTTCTTGATCAATGATAGATATGGGATGGGCAAGCATACTGTAGGTCCCACTGCTAGGCAGGTGGCCCTGAGTTGCATAAGAAGGCAGCCTGACCAAGCCATGGGGAGTAAGCCAGTAAGCAATGTTCCTCCATGCGTCTGTTTCAGTTCCTGCCTCCAGGTTCCTGTCTTTAGTTCCTGCCCTGTCTTCCTTTGATGATGAACTGTGATGTAGAAATGTAAGATGAAACAAACCCTTTCCTCATCAGATTGCTTTTGATCATGGTGTTTTATCACATCAATAAACAGACCCTGTCACCTCCAAAAATCTCCACCAAACTCATACGTGCAAAAGCCCAAATATAAAATTGGTATCTCCTCATTGCATTTGATATTGTGTCAGTTCCATGATTCATTTTCCATGGTATCAAGCATTTCATCTCTCATCTAAAATCCCATCATGTTTTGTTCAGCTTGCTGAATCAGAATTATGTCTACCTTACCTTGCTTGACTGAGAATCCTCCCAGTCTCTTTTAGTTTTTCATTAAAGTCTGCCTGTACCCTTTGCACACTGCCCTTCCCTTACCCTGCCTCAATACCAGTGCTCTTTCCATCCTAAGCTTCCTCACAGTTATATAGGATTAATGTATTAGAATGGGGAAAAATGGGTTTCATTTACAGGGATCGATTTATGAAGATCTTAAATAGGGCTCTTTGAAATTGACTAGTCTACGGTAAATGCATACTTTGTAAGGAATACAATTCAACTAAGGCAATGATGGTTATGACTTGTGTATAATGAAATGAAAACAATATCATCATTAAACGCCAAATAAAGCCATTGATTCCGCATATTATTCTGTCAGTTTTAATTGAATTGCAGTTCAGTTCTTAATTACACAGTCCATGCAGAATCTTTATTTTTATTCACAGAATAGGATAATGTCTTCTTCCTCCTTACCTTAGTGTCTAAAAATACAAGCCTATTGAGAACAGAAAAGTCTTTGTTGCTCTTAATTAAAGCAAAACACCTGCTTTTATCCTGGGAGCTGAATGTGTAGCTGTAGTCTAAGACAATTACCAAGAACAGGGACAATGGGGCTGCTTCCTGTTGCATGTCCCTCCCCTGACTTGTGGTCTCAGCCCTTTCCAGATTCTACCAGAGGAGGAAAACCGTGACATCACACTATCTGGCAAAGAAAGTCGATAAGGACTCTGCGGACTGCTAATGAGCTTTAACTCTGTCTAGGCTGCCAGGTCTAGATAAGACAAAGGAAAATAGAAACTGCTAAATTTGGAGGTAGATGTGGTTAGTGAGATAATAGTCAATCTGAAAATCCCTTCCTCATTTAACCTGTCAGAGACCTTAGGGTAAAATGAAGGCTCTTTTTTCAGGTATGAGGCACATCACTGAAATTCCATGAAGTGAATACAAGCAAAAGGAATTTTATCTAATTGAACCTAGGAAAGCTGGCTTTCACAACTGGATTTTCATTTGTTCAGAATATGTACAAGGAACAGAAACCCTGTTTTTTTCTCTACCCATAATGCTGATAGTGACTTCTGCTGGATTCACATCATAGATCATTCTCTACCAGCATAATTTCATTTCCAAGATATATAATCCAGAGGGATAAGTTGTTCTTCTCTAGAGTAAATGAATGATAGGAAAATGGGCAAATTATTCACCTCAGCTTTATACTAAAGGTAAATGTTTGCATTTTCAGTTAAGGCAGAATCCCAGCAACACTCAAGCTGGTGAACCATCCTTGGAATTAAGAACCAAGGATGACTTTGGATCCATCTTCAATGTCCCAATAGCATTCAGTATGAAGTGAGTAAAAACTGAAACATTAACCAGGACTGGTGGTGCATGCCTTTAATCCCAGGACTTGGGAGGCAGAGGCTGGAGAATCTCTGTGAGTTCGAGGCCAGCCTGGTTTACAAAGTGAGTCCAGGACAGCCAGGGCTATACAGAGAAACCTTGTCTCGAAAAACCAAAAAAAAAAAAAAAAACTGAAATATTGTTTTCATAGGCAGAAAGCCTCAGATGACCAGGGTCTGAGTCATAAACAGTAATTAATGCATAAGAGGAAATGGCTGTCATTTGAACACTAAGCTAAGGTAGTGTGTAGGTCACCTGCTTCTGAGAAAATTGTCTGATCCACTGAAAAGCTTACTGTTTCCCCACTCTGACATTGTTCTCAGCCCTCTGGGCAGCTGCAGTTGTATCTCCAGGCCCAGACTAGCAGGAGCACTGTCTTGAAGTTAGAAGATGGACTGGTCTTTCTTGTACTCAAATTAGCTATGTCCAAGCTCATCTGCCAGTATTTCCCTGTGCAGTGTGCTGCATACATTCTAATAATCTTAACCCAATTCAGTCTCCTTTTAATTCTAAACCTATCTTTCAACAGAAGTGAGCATCCAAAGGCAAATGTCCAAGAAATAAGAAGAATATAGAGCAAGCAGAGGAAGTCGACACACAGTTTCTTATATGTTATAAGCACTACTGGGTTTTATGTCAACTACCACTCTGTTTTTATATGAATTTCACATACATAATGTGTGTTGGTGCATTACAAAATGCATATTTATATGATGGCCAAATAATGCATATACTGTGTGACACAGATAACTTTATATATAAGAAACAAAATATATGATATGAACTGGACAAACAAGTGTTAAATGTCAGTGCTAAGAGCTTGTCCTACATAGTTTATAATATTCCTGACTCAGATTCTATTGTAATAAGTAGTTGGCAAGTCTATAAATGATATTGATTTTATATGTTCATTGTTCCTTATGTTGGAAAATATTTCTTATGCCACTGTTACATCTATTTCAAATCAATTTCCTCTAAATGATTTTCATAATTACATTGTTTTAATTGATAAATTAAAATACAGTATATTTGAACAGTGCAGATTTTGTTCCAGGCAATTTCACTAAGATTCAAAAAGATTATGATGGAGATAAAATTTGTGCTTACAAGAAGTTCTCCTTCAGAAAGATTCAGGAAATTATTCTTTCACTATTCAAAATGGAAAATCATAAAACATGAAGATTATAACAATTCCTTGGCATGGATTCACATAAAGATGGCCTGCCAACATTGTAATTAAAGAAAATAGGTTAGCATATTAAGTTTAATTGGGGAAATATTGACCAAAGAGAAGTTTGTCTAAGGAGAAGTCAATGAAATGAGGTTCAAACACAGCTTACATCACATTTCTCCTTGGCATCCTTTGAAAAGAACATTCTCGAAATTAGATCCATACTTATCACCTTGTACAAAACTTAAGTCCAAGTGGATCAAAGACCTTAACATAAGGCTGGATACACTAAATCTATTAGAAGAGAAAGTGGGGAAAACCTTCGAACTCATAGGCACAGGTGACAACTTCCTGAGCAGAACACCAACAGCTCAGGATCTATGGCCAACAATCAATAAATGGGACCTCATGAAACTGAAAAGCTTCTGTAAGGCAAAAGACAGTGTCATTCTATCAAAAAAGCAGCCTACAGATTGGGAAAAAAATCTTCGCCAACCCCACATCTGACCGAGGGCTGATATCCAAAATTTACAAAGAACTCAAGAAATTAAATGCCAAGAAACCAAATAATCCAATCAAAAATTGAGGAACAGAGCTAAACAGAGAATTCACAAAGGAGAAATCCCTAATGACTGAGAGACACTTGAAGAAATGCTCAACATCCTTAATTGTCAGAGAAATGCAACTAAAGACGACTCTGAGATTTCATCTCATACCTGTCAGAATGGCTAAGATCAAAAGCTCAAATGACAGCACATGCTGGCGAGGTTGTGGAGAAAAAAGAACCCTCCTCCATTGCTGGTGCAAGTGCAGGCTTGTGCAACCACTATGGAGGTCAGTCTGGTGATATCTTAGAAAACATGGAATAGCTCTACCTCAAGACCCACACATACCACTTCTGGGTATACATGCAAACAATTCCTCACCAAACCACAAGGACATCTCCTCAACTATGTTCATAGCAGCTTTATATGTAATAGCTATATAACAACCCAGATGTCCCTCAACCAAGGAATAGATAAAAAAGCTGTGGTACATCTACACAACGGAACACTCCTCAGCCATCAGAAACAATGAAACCATGCAATTTTCAGCCAAATGGATGGAACTAGAGAAGCTCATCCTGAGTGAGCTAACCCAGACTCAAAAGGATGCACATGGCATCTATTCACTTATAATTAGATTTTAGCCATATAGTACAGGATAACTATACTACAACTAATGCACCAAATGGAACATGAACATAGACTTTGTACCTGTCAATGAGACACACTTTGCCCTACTGGTGCTGCCTTGTAGGCCTCCAGTGTATGAGGAGGCTCTTGGCCTTCATATGACTGCTGAACTGGGGTGGGGGACTATTATGTAGGGACACTCCACTCCAGAGGAGTGGGATGGAAGGGATACGGGGTAGAGGGTGGGAGGGCGGGACTGGGAGGGGTGGAAAGAGGACACTGTGATGGAGATGTAACCTAAAGTAATAAATAAATATAAAAAAAGAAAAAACATTCTCCTTCACCTTGCCCTTGCAGAGAGAAACACAGTTAAATAAAAACCTCCAAATGCATCTAATGGAAAGATCTAGTCATTAATAGAATGGGAGCCATGGTGGTATTGAGGGAAAGTTCTAAGCTAGGCATAAAAGGAATCAAGTAAGGAGCCTTATGACAGAGAAGGATTTGTTCTCACTGTGTCTGTACTTGGACTTCCATGAAGGTCCTTAAGAGTCACTGAACCACTTTTTAACATAAGACAACAGAAATTTATCATGACAAGATATGAGACCTACTCCAAGGGAGAGAGCCAACCACTATAACTATTAAGATACTCTGCCATGCTTACAGACAGACGGGAACACAGAATAACTGCCCTCTGAGAATCTGCATGTTGTAAAGGATCCAAACAGAGGCTGAGACTCACTACCAAACATTAGAACGAGTGTGGGGTATCTGGTGGAAGAAAAGGAGGAAGGATAGAAAGACTAGGAGGGGACAAGAACTCCACAAGAAGACCAACAGAAACATGAGGCTCACAGAGAATGAAACACCAATCAAAGAACATTCATGAATTGGACTCGGCCCCCAGTACATATGTAACCGATCGACAACTTAATCATCATGTGGGTTCCCTAGCAAGTAAAGTGGGTGGTTTTCTCTGTCATGGACTCTGCTTTTTGACCACTTCCCCTAATGGCGATGCAATGCATGGCCTCAATGGAAGAGATGCACTCGGTCCTGATGCTGGGGTGGGATGATATGGGGGTGTTCTGTTTTTCTATGGAGAAGGACAAGGTGTAGGGGGAAAGGGGCAGGAGAGTAGAACCCAGAGGAAAGGTGGGAACAGGCTACTATTGGGATATAAAGCAAATAAATAAGCTTAATAAACTTAAAAAACTTACTATTGCACAATAAATTATAAACTTATGAATATAAAAAACTGACATATTTTCGAGAAAAAAAATTGAGAGATGTCTTGATTGTGAAACCCCGGGTGTACAAGTGTGAAGACCTGAGTTGAGATCTCCAGAATCTACACAAAGCCAGGCATATCAGAGAGCATCTGCAGTCCCCACACTCCTGAAGCAAGGTTGGAGATGGACACAGAAGAATTGCCAGAATCTTGGCAACTAGCTAGCTAGCATGACATATGCTAGAGTGAAAAAAAAAAAACCCTGTCTCAAATATAGTAGAGGATAAGGCTCAATACCTAAAGCTGTCATCTGATTTTACATCACACACATGCACGCACACACACGCACGCACGCATGCATGCACACACACAAAGATCAGAAAAAATAGGGAATAAGCTAGCAGAAATCCTCCTCATGAAATAAAATTCTTATTTTCTTAATGTCACCTCCTTTATGAGGCAGGCTTTCTTATTGCCTGCAGTAATCCCTGATTGTAAATTGAGCATCATATGAAAAACTAGCTTGATGGAATCCTAGTGATCTAAGATGAATGCTTAACTATCAATAGGAAGTAAGGTTCTGGGCACCGTAACCAATGGAGAGAGTACAAATAGAATACAATTCAGTAAATCTATCTCGAGTCCTATAATAACGAATTTTCAGTGCTGAGGGACTTAGAGCCAATGGAATTTATGAGAAAGAAAACTGTCTCTTGGGCTGGGATACTTTATGCCTCAATATTGGAAGTTCAACTTTCTTTTTTTTTTCATCAGAAAAGTTATTCTTGGTGGATGCCAGAGTAAATCCATGTTATCTTGCATGCTGAAGCAGTTCAGCTGAATCTAATTAGAACATCTCTAGATTTATGTAGCTTTCTGTATATTAAAGTCCCTACTATTGTGAAATAAATATTTCTCTTCAATCCTATATT
Organism: Lophiomys imhausi; assembly: GCA_907164525.1. Lineage (NCBI taxonomy): Eukaryota > Metazoa > Chordata > Mammalia > Rodentia > Muridae > Lophiomys > Lophiomys imhausi. Next base: position 6,197,948 of record CAJQZJ010032546.1, read on the forward strand.
TTGCCCATCTCAGTGTTAATCAGATTAATATGGTATAAATTTTAACAACTGTTTTTATGATTTGAGGATGAATGGTACAATACATGACTAAAATATCAAGACAATATAAATAGTGCAGTACAGGTTGGGTATCCATGCCATCCTATTGGCTATCAATTTTGGCCTGGAAAAAGAGAAGCACTTATGAGTATAGTCATGTAGTTCTCCTGGTTAGTTTCTCAGAGGTTTTCAAGGTGACCCATGTATTTGTGGGATTTTAAAGAATATCTCTTTGGTCCTAGGTTTTTTACATAGAAAATTCAGTATATTCTATAGACAATTAAGCAAAAGAAAAGGTCAGTTTGTTTCTGCAATTTAGACAAATTACCCAGACTGAAGAAGTGGGTATTTTGCTAGAGTTAATTTTAAAATACCCCCAACTCCCTCCATAAACAAAGTCACTATCTTTCTTGGATAATGAAGGACACAGATATGGTACCTCAAGTCAGGACTTTTTATGTTAACCAGCCTTCCACATCAGAATATGCTAACTGTAAGCAAATGAGTGACTTCCATGTCAGCGTGAAAACAACTCAAGGAGTTACCCATTAGCCTCAAATTAAAATTCATTTCTATTTCTCAAGCTGAGAAGCAACCTAGTGAAGAGACTTATACTTGAATCAGAAAGTCTTATAGAAGATGTGCTCATTTCACTGGCCATATTGGGACCACAAAATGAGAACACAGCCCACAGAACCAACTGACCAGGACTCACGGGAACTTACAGAGATCAGGGAGCCTGTAGGAGTCTGATCTAGGTCCTCTACATATATGTTATGGCCGAGTAGATTGGTGTTCTTGTGGAAATCCTAACAGCAGAAGCAGGGGCTGTCCCTAAACATTTACCCTATTTGTGGGACCCTTTTGCTCTTACTAGGTTGCCTTTCCAGTATTGATGTGATGGTATCTGCCTGGTTTTATTATAACTTGTCATGCTATGTTTGGTTGATGTCCCTGGGAGGCCTCCTCTTTTCTGAAGGGAGGCAGATGGGAGGTAGATCTGGGGAAGAGGAGAGGTGGGGTTCTGAGAGGCTAGTGAGAGGGGAGGGATAGGAAACTTCGGTCAGGAAATGAGCCTTAGAAAGCCCCCTCCCAAGCCTAAAAAAGGAGAAATTTTGAGGTTGAGTCTCCACAGCATGTGTCTAACAAGCCCGTCACAGGGTGTGGAACATGCTCAACACTGAGAAGCGCTACTATAAGCCTTCCTTTGACTGCATTCTTACCCCTTACTTTCTTTCCCAGGGCTGTACAGGTGGCCCTTCTTTGTCCATAAGGATATGCAGCCATCTAATAGACATGCTGAGTAATCTAAGTCTCCACTTTCTCCCTGGCATTAATTTTCTCTTTATTCACAAGTAACTGATGCTCAGTGGCCAATTAGTCAATGCTAATTCAACTGGTTCCAGCTATACTCAAAATTAACATGAAATCTTTTCTGAAATATTGTTTTTTAAACAAAAAAAAAACTTATCTTCATATTTAAAAACATTTGAGCCAACTTTTATTAAAGGATGAAGGTGAATTTTTAAGTATTATTCATTTGCTACACAGATTTTATATGCCCATTAAATAAAAAATTGATAAAAACTACAGCTTTTGAGTCCAATAAGAAAGTGGATAAATGGGGGGGGATATAGATAGATTAGATAACTATCCTAAACTGCTTATCAGTCTCAGTTTACTCAGTCACTCATTGGTCCGTTTCACAAATACTCATAAAGTGCTTTTTTTATATCAGGCTGTGTTGCAAGTATGAAGGATCAGCTGAGAGCAGGACAGAGGCTTTCCTCCAGTAGCTCACAGTGTAATGGAGAGAAATGCACTATAAGTACAAAGAAAGATCGATAAATACAATAACCATGGTTTGTGCTATGTATTCTGCAAGACATAAACAGATGATGTGATAAAAGTGCCAAGAAGGTGTTGAGAAAGTTGTCCTTAGGGTTATTAGATCTCCACTCAATTCTGAAAAATGGAAGTTGCCAATTAGATGAAGAGATGGAGAAAGTAAAGAAGTTTGGGTAAAACACAACATTGTATTTTCTAATATTTGAAAGAAAACCATAGTGAGTGGAGTAATTAGAAGGGAAACACTGTTGGAGGAATGTAACTAAAAACATCATCTCCCAGTCTAGAAAACCTTTGCACAAAGTAAAGAATTTTATTATTGAATGATATTAACACAACACAGGTAGTCAGTCCACTAATAGAGTGTGGTGGCTGAAAGACCTATGCCCTTTTATACAGCAGAGCAAATAACAATGCATGGGTTGCAAGTTCTTCAAGAAACATAACACATCCTCACCTACAAGCTGCTGAAAACACAGCCTGTCATACACACACACACACACACACACACACACACACACACACACACACACA
>CAJQZJ010032546.1:6205010-6228306 GCA_907164525.1 Lophiomys imhausi
GTTTGTTACTGAGATGTAACTTGAAGAAAAAAAAATAAAGTATTTAATTAAAAAAAAAAGTCAGATGTGAAGTCACAAATCTATACCTCCAGAAAAGTAGAGTTAACACTGGGAGACTCCTGAACATCATTGTCCAGCCAGCCTAGTCAATGATGAGTTCCAGACTCAGTGAGAGAGCCTGTCTTGAAGGATAATGTGGGAAGTGATTGAGGAAGACACATGACATTAACTTCTGACCAGCAAATGAATATGCACAGACACACACAGCCCCACACAAACACAAATCATACACACACACACACACACACACACACACACACATACACACACACACACACACACACACACACACTGTTCAAATAGTTTTAATATCCAAGCACAATAGTCCTAGAATAAAACATGAAAACTATTTTTATTGAAAGCATTTTTATCATCTACATAAGATCTAGAATTCATAAGGAAATTGATGAAAATGTGGGCTACAATTACAAATATTTGTAAGTGAAAAGTACCACGAGTAAAGTTAAAAGATAAGAGAGAAATGAAAAGCACACACTTGCCAGACACAGAAAACAAAAGGTTAAAAATTTATTAATCAATAAAATCTAATAAAATAGAAAACTCTGCAAATGTTTTCAAGATCAAAATCAATTGAAATTACATATGTAAATATTCAATAAGCAGTGACCAAAAATCTAGATTTTTAAAGCTATTAAGGCAATGAAAATTAAGCTATAGAGCTTGGGCATGCAGGCTTGCTCCTGTAATTCCAGCACCCAGGAGATGAATGAAAATGGATCAAGAGTTCAATCATATTTGCCTACATAGGAAATTCAATATCCTTTACTACATGTGACTCTATCTCAAAACAAACACAAAATCAGAAACAAAGAGTCAGCCCATGACATTTTTCCTATAACATTAACAAATTTTATTGTATTTGAAAGTGTGGACAGTGGAATGTGCATTATTGTTGGGGATGCATATTGATACAGCTGTTTCAGTAGCAATTTTACAAGATCTATTAGAATATAGAAAAGCTAGGACTAGGCTGTGCCTGAAAGACAGTGTTTGTTTATGAAGCAAGATGTCCTAACTTCTATCTCACATCCTGTAATAATAAAAGGCCCACATCCATTACACAGATCTCCATAGCCTAGGAAGCTCTACTATATGAGTGCTCAACATGCACACAGATATGTGCATGAGAAAGATTATGATATTCTTTATTCATAATAAATCAAAATAGTTAACCATAATTATTAAACCAAAAGGAGACACAGAATCAAAAATATTTAAATATCAGAAAGTTATGCAGAATACAAATAACCCAGGTGTCCTAATCAATCTATTGCTTTAAGCTAGTAGGTACTCTATAATGAAATACACAATGACCATCAAAATTATGTGTTGCAATGTTTACTTATGAAGGAAAAAATCTCATGATACACTGAGCATATTAATGTTATCATTTGGGTTATGTATCCCATAAAACTAGGCAGACCTACACAATGATACAGACATGAACAGGTGGGACAGGGAAGAAAGCTACTAGACAACCAATGTTTTTTTTCTCCTTGGACTTTTCTGTTTCTCCAGTAGTCAAAATGAACTTGTAATTAGAGAGAAGAAAGTTTAACAACTAAATGAAGAGTCAAAAAGTAGGGTAGAGTTATTTTTAGGATAAAATTTCATTTCTCTCTCCTAAGCCCAACTACTAAAGTGAAACTCTTTCTTGTTTAAGTCACAGAAGTGTAAAATGTCCTTTTTATTTCCAAAGGGTCCATCAGGTTAGCCATCTCTCTAAGAGTTAATGTCCTGCTCAGGGGCTTTGCTTTTGTACAGAGGCTAGGTTTACAAAGCCCACATTTGACTGTCAATCTTAACAGTAGGGGCTTTAGGACATAGCCTGAGTGAAAAGTGCTCACCCTGGCCTTAGGAAGCAATCACCCTAAAAAGTATATTTATTTTTCTTTAGCAAAGAAGGAGCAGTTGTTTCATTTTCTATATATAAAAATATTCATTTGTCTCTGAAAGGTTGACCTCAACAGAACAGACTATAAGCACAGTGTTTAAAGAAATGTCGAAAGTTATAAGCTTGTGTGGCCATGCATAAAATCTCCTAAAAACTGTGACCATCCAAGAGTTTCTCTCTGAATGGGTCTTTTATTCCAGTAAGTTGGCAACATGAAAGGCACACTGTATTGTTCTGACATCCCACTAGGGTGCAGACACAATCCTGTTGACATCAATACAATACAGAACAATGTGGTTTTTGTATCCTCTGTAGGTGTTCTGAAAGGATCCCATTGGTAGAAATCTTTAAAAAAAATATAATTGCAGGGAAATCCTTGTAATGAATAAAGCACAAAAGAATCTCAACTTTCTAGGGAAAAAAATGGGAGACTCCTTAGAAATGTGATGGTAACATAAGCGCACATGTAGACATTTCCAAAGAGAATGTACAAAAACTTTCCTTGTCATATTGCTCATTATGCAAAGCTCATGAGTCTAAGTATAATATAATAACATATCTAAGACAGTTGGTACACTGGAGCACTGATCATCATAAGCTTCAACAAATCAAGACTTCCTTTCTATGCAGACACAGCTTGCTCTCTCACACAACACATCATCTTTATTTGAATGCTTACAAGTGTGTCTTCATGGTCCCATCATCAATTTGAGAGGCTAAAAAACCAAGTATTAGCAGCTGCAGGTGTGGTTGGCATTACAGATTGTGTATGATGGAAGGAAGCCAGAGGGAAAGGAGTCACAAGCAACAGATGCAAAATGTGAGCCCCAAGGGTTCCTGGATGCTGATTATTCAAGTGTACAAGATCTCAGAGCCTTGTTATGTGCCGCTTGACTCAGGAAACAGAGGCACAATGGAACCTACTCAGCAAAATCAATTCCTCTCAGGAATGAATATGTTAGTCCACTATGACCTCACCGCACAAAGTAACAGCTCCTAATATAAAACCATAATGTGTTCAAGTATCTAATTGAAATATTTTACTATGTTCATGCTGAACTTGCTTTCTGATGTAGTGTATCCACACATACAGCATACATATTACACTGACTCTCAAAATTTGTGGATCACTCAAAATAAAGGCTTTTGAGAAAATATGTCATTCCTAAAGTACTCTGTAGAAGTGAATTTAAAATATAATTATTTTATTGTCAGTGAATGCAAGAATTTTTACTTAGGAAAATATAAATAGTAAATAGGATAAAATGCCTATTTTTAGATGTACAATTCAGTGTCATTAACTGCATTCACATTGGTGGGTAGATATCATCACCATCTATCAACAGAAGTGTTTCATTATCCTAAAGAGAAACCCCACACCAATTTAAAAGCAATTTCCATAGTAAGAAACTCTAAGCATAGTGAAAATGTCAAGTAAAAATAACCATAACCTAAGAAAAAATTATGTCAAAGATAGAATAAATGAAAAGATTTTAATAAGATACTTCCCAAACTGTCCTGTATTAACCTCTTTTTAAAATTTTATTTATTTATTGCTTCAGATTACATCTCCCTCATAGTATCCTCTTTCCACCCTTCCCAATTCTGCCCTCCCACCCTATACCCCCTAACTCTTCCATCCCACTCCTCTGGAGTGAAGTGTCCCTACATAACAGACCCCCACCCAAGTTCAGCAGTCATATGAGGGCCAAGAGCCACCTCATACACTAGGGGCCTACAAGGCAGTACCACCAGGGAAAAGTGTCTCATTAACAGGAAGAGAAAAAACAAAACAAAACAAAACAAAAAAAGAGTCTATGTCCATGTTTCCTTTGGTGCATTGGTTGTAGTATAGATATCGTATACTATATAGCTAAAATATGACTATAAGTGAATAGATGCCATGTGCATCCTTCTGAGTCTGGGTTAACTCACTCAGGATGAGCATCTCTAGTTCCATCCATGTGGCTGCAAATTGCATAATTTACTTGTTTTCAATAGCTGAGTAATAAATATTCCATTGTGTAGATGTACCACAGTTTTTTAATGCGTTCTTTGGTTGAGGGACATCTGGATTGTTTACAGTTTCTGGCTATTACAAATAAGGATGCTATGAACATAGACGAGGAAACTTCCTTGTGATTTTGTAAGGAGTCATTTGGTTGTATACCCAGAAGTGGTATGGCTGGGTACCAAGGCAGAACAATTCCAAGTTTTCTAAGATATCGCCAGACTGACATCCATAGTGGTTGCACAAGCCTGCACTCCCACCAGCAATGGTGGAGGGTTCCCCTTTCTCCACACCCTCACCAGCTGTCATTTGAGCTTTTGATCTTAGCCATTCAGACAGGTGTGAGATGGAATTTCTCTGATGATTAAGGATGCTGAGCATTTCTTCAAGTGTCTCTCAGCCATTAGGGATTCCTCCTTTGTGAATTCTCTGTTTAGCTCTGTTCCCCATTTTTTTATTGGATTATTTTCTTTCTTAGTTTTTAATTTCTTGAGTTCTTTGTAAATTATGGATAATAGCCCTCTGTCAGATGTGGGGTTGGTGAAGTGAAGATTTATTCGCAATCTGTAGGCTGCCATTTTGTTCAAATGACAGTGTCTTTTGCCTTACAGAAGCTTTTCAGTTTCGTGAGGTCTCATTTATTGATTGTTGGTCTTAGGTCCTGAGCTGTTGGTGTTCTGTTCAGGAAGTTGTCACCTGTGCCAATGAGTTCGAGGGTTTTTCCCACTTTCTCTTCTAGATTTAGTGTGACCAGGCTTATGTTAAGGTCTTTGATCCACTTGGACTTAAGTTTTGTACAAGGTGATAAGTATGGGTCTAATTTCATTCTTTTACAAGTGGACATCCAGTTGGGCCAGCACCATTTGTTGAAGATGCTGTCTTTTTTCCATTGTGTGTTTTTGGCTTCATTGTCAAAACTTAGGTGACCATAGGTGTGTGGGTTCATTTCTGGGTCTTCAATTCGATTCCATTGATCCATTGTTCTGTTTCTATACCAGTACCATGCTGTTTTTACTACTATTGCTCTGTAGTACATCTTGAAACCTGGGATGGTGATACCTCCATATGTTTTTTTTATTATACAGGATTGATTGATCTATTCTGGGTTTTTTGTTGTTCCATCTGAAGTTGAGAATAGCTTTTTCAAGGTCAATAAAGAATTGTATTAGTATTTTGATAGGAATTGCATTGAATCTGTATATTGCTCTTTGTAGGATGGCCATTTTTATTATGTTGATCCTACATATCCATGAGCATGGGAGATCTTTCCATCTTCTGATGGCCTCTTCAATTTCTTTCTTAAAGGGCTTGAAGTTCTTGTCCTAAAGAACCTTTACTTGCTTGGTTAGAGTTACCACTAGGTATTTTTTTTAATAATTTATTTTTTATTTCTTCAAGTTACATCTCAATCACAATCCCCTCCCTACTCCCCACTCCAGTCCCACCCTTCCACCCTCCTCCCCCTCCACCCCCCCCCTTTTTCCTTTTTTTTTTTTTTTTAGTTCAAGGTATTTCTTTTTCCCCCCAACAGCTCTCCCTTTCAGTCCAACAAATGGTTCTTTTTCTTATGACTATAAATACAATACAAAACAACAGAAATAAATAGGCCACAATTATATGAGTTATATGGCTTAGCATACATTCCCAATGTCCAGTCCATATATATTTGGTCCCTGACTTTAACATTCTACTATCTAACTATCTCCATGAATTTAAAGTTCTCTATCTAACTCGGCTTTCATACTAACTGGCATCACAATTTTAAAAACATCTTCTTAGATCCAGAATGCACTCTTGATTCCTAAACAACTCAAAATTTAACTATGAGACTCTAGCTATCTATTCTTCAACCACCTCAGAGACCTGAGAGGGATAAATATATCTGATTTTATAGGAAGTGCAGGGCCTGCAGCTTCCAAAACTAAGGAATGACATACCAGTGGCTGCCTGGACAGTTCCCATTTTCTCTCCATACATTACAGCATCAATCTTCAGCCATTTGGCCCCGTTTCTCTGACAGACATTGACTGTAGAGCAGGAATTATGAAGGACTTACCTACACTGTCGTGGCACAACTAGGCTGTCGACTTACCTGGTTCCAAGTTTTGTCCTTTTTGGACAGCAGTCTGTCTACAGTTGAAGCACGGGGTTTTTCTTGCCAAGAGAAAGGCTTACCACAAATTCAATCATCTCCTACTGGAGATTCTTCGATGCTTATCTTCTACTTGGAGTAGAATAGGGGGTGCTGTCAGGAGCTGACATGTCTCGATATCAAAAAATCTTAAGTTACGAAAACATCTTTGAATGCCATATTCTGAAGATCTCTTGAGGTTTTTGAAGATGCCCTATCTATCTCTTATATTTAGATAAGCAAATATTGGTTGTCTCTTAGCAACTTGATTTCTGAGTAGCTTAGAAAATAACTGTGATAGACTGTCATAGTAAATAACAAAATGACACGTTTCCATGACTATTAGCTTCCATTTCTTAATTATCCTAAAGAATTTATGATGGTTGGTACCAAGAGGCCAAAACTTTACATTTCATTTTTAAGCATTACTAGGAAAAATACCTTTAAGAAGCGTTACCTTTAATTTTGTATCAATATACAAAGATCAATACCAATGTGGCCAAATATAACCTTAATTTTGTATCAATTTACAAAGATCAATACCGATGTATCCCAATACAATCTTAATTTTACATCAATATACAAGGGTCAATACCATTGTGGCCAAATATAATCTTAATTTTGTATCAATATACAAAGATCAATACCGATGTAGCCCAATACAATCTTAATTTTGCATTAATATACAATGATCAGTACCAATTTAGCCAAATATAATATTAATTTTGTATCAATATACAAAGGTATAAGGCAATATTCAATAATCTGTCCTTTTTTCTTGATCTTTCATATGCTATGTCTATGTCCCATTTTTCTCAAGTCTGTTCACTCCTACATAGAAGAGAAAGAAGGACACAGAAAAGAAAAAGAGAGAAGTCCCTGGGTCTAATCTACAAAACCCATTTAACAGCTTGTAGTCTTTTCCCCTAAATAACAAAATTTTCTATTATACATCAAATAACCAAGGGGGGGGCACCCTCCCCACCTTCTGGGGATGGGACGTTGTTCTCTTAATATGACTTCCTGCTGATTTGGGACGTAGTAAACCTGTTTAGGGCCCAAATAAGAATGGGAAAATGGTTAAAAATGTTAATAGAATCATTTGATTTTCAGTCCTTTTGTGCTCAGCTATTTAGATATCCTACGAAGTTCATAGACAGAAGCTGATCTTCAGAGTTTTACTGAAGTTCTGGCTGGAGCAGTCTACCACCAGGTATTTTATATTGTTTGTGGCTATTGTGAAGGGAGTTATTTCCCTGATTTCTTTCTCAGCCCATTTATTTGTTGTATAAAGAAGGGCTTCTGTTTTTTTGTGTGTGTTTTTGTTTGTTTGTTTGTTTTAATTAATTTTGTATCCATCCACCTTGCTGAAGATGTTTATCAGCTGTAAGAGTTCTCTGGTGGAATTTTTGGGGTTGCTTATGTATACTATCATATCATCTGCAAACAGGGATAATTTGACTTCTTCGTTTCCAATTTGTATCCCCTTTATCTCCTTTAGTTGTCTTGTTGCTCTGACTAGGGCTTGAAGTACTATGTTCAAGAGATATGGGGAGAGTGGGCATCCTTGCCTTGCCCCTGATTTTTAGAGGAAATGCTTGAAGTTTCTCTCCATTTAATTTGATGTTGGCTAATGGCTTGCTGTATATTGCCTTTATTATTTCTAGGTACGGTCCTTGTATGCCCGTGATCTCCAGAACTTTTATCATGAAGGAGTATTAGATTTTGCCAAATGCTTTTTCCGCATCTAGCGAGATAATCATGTGTTTTTTTTCTTTCATCTTATTATATGGTGAATTACGTTGATGGATTTCCATATGTTGAACCATCCCTGCATTCTTCAGATGAAGTCTACTTGATCCTGGTGTATGATACTTTTGATGTGTTCTTGGATTCGGTTTGCCAGTATTTTATTAAATATTTTTGCAACTATGTTCATGAGGGAGATTGGTCTGAAGTTCTCTTTCTTTGTTGGGTCTTTGTATGATTTTGGAATCAGGATGACTGTGGAATCATAGAATGAGTTTGGCAGTGTTCTTTCTGATTCTATTTTGTGAAAGAGTTTGAAGAGTATTGGTATTAGCTCTTCTTTGAAGGTCTGGTAGAATTCTGTGCTGAAGCCATCTGGCACTGGGCTTTTTTTTGGTTGGGAAATTTTTAATGAGTGTTTCTATTTCCCTAGGGGTTATAGGGCTGTTTAATCTGTTTTTCTGATCTTGATTTAGCTTTGGTAGGTGGAGTCTATCAAGAAAATTGTCCATTTCGCTTAAGTTTTCATATTTGGTGGAGTATAGATTTTTAAAATAGGACCTAAATATTCTCTGGATTTCTTCAATGTCTGTTGCTATTTCTCCCTTTTCATTTATGATTTTGTGGATTTGGGGTTTTTCCCTATGTCTTTTAGTGAATTTGGCTAATGGTTTGTCTATTTTGTTGATTTTCTCGAAGAACCAACTCTTGGTTTCATTGATTCTGTGTACAGTTCTTTTTTTTTCTAAGTTGTTGATTTGAGCCCTAAGTTTGATGGTTTCCTGACTTCTGCTCCTCTTGGGAGTGTTTGCTTCTTTTTTTTCCAATTCATCCAGTTTAGCTGTTAATTCGCTAATATGAGCTGTCATAATTTTCTTTTTAAAGGCACTTAGTGCTCTGAACTTTCCTCATAGCACAGCTAAATTGTGTCACATAGATTTCAGTATGTTGTGCCTTCATTTTCGTTGGATTTTAGGAAGTCTTTGATTTCCTTATTTCTTCCCTGACCCAGTAGTCATCCAGTAAAGAGTTGTTTAATTTCCATGTGTGTGTAGGCTTTCTGTTGATTCTTTTGCTGTTGAAGTCTAGCTTTATTCCATGGTGGTGGTGGTGTGATAAGATACAAGGGGTTATTTCAATTTTCTTGTATCTGTTGAGGCTATTTTTGTGTACGACTATATGGTCGATTTTGGAGAGGGTTGCATGTGGGGCTGAGAAAAAGGTGTATTCTTTTGTGTTTGGGTGAAATCTTCTGTAGATAGATTCTGTTAGGTCCATGATCTCTGTTAGACTCATTATTTCTCTGTTTGGCTTCTGTCTTGATGTTCTGTCCATTATTGTGAGTGGGGTGTTGAAGTCTCCCACTACTAATGTGTGGGGATCGATGTGTGATTTAAGTTTTAGAAGAGTTTCTTTTACAAATGTAGGTGCCTTTTTGTTTGGGACATAGATGTTCAAAATTGAGATGTACTCTTGATGAATATTTCCTTTAACGAGTATATAATGCCCTTCTCTATCTTTTTTTATTAACTTCAGTTGGAAGTCTATATTGTTTGATATTAGGATGGCTACTCCAGCTTGCTTCCTAGGTCCATTTGCTTGGAAAAACTTTTCCCAGCCCTTTCCTTTGAGATAGTGTTTATCTTTGTGAGTGAGATGTGTTTCTGGCATGCACCAAAATGATAGGTCTTGTTTATGGATCCAATCTGTAAGCCTGTGTCTTTTTATTGGGGAGTTGAGTCCATTGATGTTGATGGATATTAATATCCAGAGGTTGTTATTTCCCATTATTTTTATATAGGTGGTGGTCCTTTGTTTCTTTTGGTTTAGTTGCCATGGAGTTTTCTATTTCCTCTGTTTTCTTGGGTGTATTTATCTTCTCTGTGTTGGGATTTTCCTTCTAGGATCTTCTGTAGGGCTGGCTTTGTGGATAGATATTGTTTAAATTTGATTTTGTCATGGAATATCTTGTTTTCTCCATCTATGTTGATAGAGAGTTTTGCTGGGTATAGTAGTCTGGCTGAACACCTATGTTCTCTCAGGGCTTAAAGGACATGTCTCCAGCCCCTTATAGCTTTTAGAGTTTCTGAGGCTAAGTCAGGTGTAATTCTGATGGGTCTGCCATTATATGTTACTTGACCTTTTTCTCTTACAGCTTTTAATGTTCGTTCTTTGTTCTGTACATTTGGAGTTTCAATTATTTTGTGGCAAGAGGAGTTTCTTTTCTGATCTAATCTGTTTGGTGTTCTGTAAGCTTCTTGGGTTTTTATTGGCATCTCTTTCTTTAGGTTTTGGAAGTTTTCTTCTATGATATTGTTGAAGATATTTCCTGGACCTTGGAGTCAGGAGTTTTCTCTTTCCTCTATGCCTATAATTCTTAAGTTCCGTCTTTTCATTGAGTGCTTGATTTCTTGGATATTATGGGTGAGAACTTTTTTAGCTTTCTCATTTTCTTTGGATGTTGTACTGATTTCTTCCATCGAATCTTCCATGCCTGAGATCCTGTCTTCCATCTCTTGTATCCTATTTTTGATACTCATGTCTCTAGTTCCTGTTCTCTTCCCTTGATTCTCCAATTCTACTCTTAACTCTGTGTTTTCTTATTGCTTCCATTTCCATTTTCATGACTTGAAAGATTTTATTCATTTTGTACATTTCCTGCTCCAATTTGCTTGTCTTTGCCTGGAAATCTTTCATATCTTTTAACTCTTTCATTGCCTTGTCTGTTTCCTGTTCAAGTTGAGCCACTTTGGCTTGGGCCTCTCTAAAGGTATTTCGTTGCTTTTGCTTGTAAAATTGTGGACTCTTTGAATTCCTTCATAGATTTAAATTCTTCTTAAAAGGACTCTATCACTTTTCATAATGTAGAATTGTCATTGTTTTCATGTGTTTCAGCTGTAGTGAAATGGTCAGGGTTTGCTGTACTGTCATAGTTTCTTTTTGTTGGGGTCATATTTCCATGACTTCTGTTGTTTCTATTTTTTTGTGGTTCTTTTGGCATTTGGTTGTTCATTCTTATATGTTTTATGTTTGTTCCTGTTGCCTTCTGGGCTTGGAGCCAAAGGGGGGCACTTTGGTGTAGTAGTCATATTGCTTAGTGATCTGTCACTTTCCACTGGTTGGATGGGGCCTTGTGTGGAGGTTCTCAGTGGGTCTCCCAAAGCTCACCCCTTCCTGTTTTGTCCCAATGGGGGACTCTGGTGAGGGGTTGTGATGGGATATGTTCCTGTAGGTTCCTGGGATCCAACTGGTCTTCGTACAGATGCCAGTGCAGGTTGGTAGGCAGCAGACTGTTGTGTGGGGCTGTAACTCCCCTGCAGCTTACATGTTGGGATCATGTTTGTGGTCCTCCCCAGCTGTTCTCAGGTGGTTCTCAGGGTCAATGTGTATCTAACAGCCAAAAGCACTGTGAGCTGGTGCAGCCCACTCCCAGGCAATGAGGAATGGCCCAGGATTGTTTCACTGCTCACAAGTCAAAGCTCTCTATGTTGCACACTGAGTATTCTGCTGGTATGGTCCTGTGTGTCCAGGCACAGATTCTGTGGACTCTGGAGGTCCCAAGTTTGGGGGTTGAGACCGCTCACTGGAGTCTTGAAAGGACCCGACTCCATGCCCTTAAGGTGAGTCACTCAGCAGTGTCCCCCAGGACAAAACTTCACTGTTCCTGGGGTGGAACTATATATGCTTAAGCTCTGGTTTCCTGCCAGATATGCTTAAGCTCTGGTTTCCTGCCAGAAGGGCCAGCACTAGCAAAAGAGTTTGATATTAACCCCTCAATTTGCCCAGGGCTTGGACCCTGTGGAGAACAAATCTGCCTTCCAACCCAGCCGCCTGCCATTCTGCCACTCACACAGCTCCACCTATGTCTGTATGGAGCTGGCTTTGGATACTGGCAATTCGGGGCCACTGTCTTCCAAGTTCTGGTATACTGCAGTGGAGCTGCTGCGTAACCTGCTGCCGGAAGTGTATCCTGCTGCTCAGTCCAGCTGCAGTGTTTTTTCTATTTACCTTAAAACCAATGGAGCGGCCTGTATGTATGTCCAACATCCCTCTGGGGAAGCACAAATATGCTTGCATTTTCCGAAATGCCACTGTGGACCCGCTGGCCACTGGGCTGCCCCACAGTTCAGAGCACGCTGTGGCTCCGCTCAGAGTGTATCCTGCTCCCATGGCTCTGGCAACCCTTTGCTAAATAGCCGGAAAGCCTGTATGGGATCTGGGAGCCCAGGAGGCTGGTGAGTAACCCTGTCTGGGGTTCAGAGCTGCCGCTGGGTATTTAAGTGGCTCTTACCCTGTCACTCTCCTGGTGACAATTCCCGATTCCCGAATCAGCATCTTCTGCTCTGTTTTTCTGAGTGTCATAGAGAGGGGAGAACAGACTTACCCAGGGACTTTTAATGGTCCCTGGGTCGCTGGGTGAAACCCAGCAGGTTCAAGACACTCAGATTGTTGCTCAACGTTTTATAACTCTGTGGCTTTATGGCTGTTTTTCCCACGTTCAAAGTGCATCTGCGCTGGCCGCCGCCATCTTGGATCCCCCTTCTATTAATGTTTTATGGGACTTTTTTGCTATATTCTTAGATTTCTATCAAGTGCTTATATTAACAGACTATTTAATATTATCTGCTTCCGTTTATTATCTGCCCCTTTAAAGTAGGAAAACAGTTATCATCATTATGGGTCTTTCTTATTTTTTATATTTTAAATAATATTACAAACATTACAAGAAAATAAGGGATAAGTAATGAAAAATTTTAATTAAACTTTCTTTTTTTTTTTTTTTTTTTTTTTATTTTTTGGTTTTTTGAGACAGGGTTTTTTTGTTTAACAGCTCTGGCTGTCCTGGACTCGCTTTGTAGACCAGGCTGGCCTCGAACTCGCAAAGATCCGCCTGCCTCTGCCTCCCAAGTGCTGGGATTAAAGGCGTGCGCCACCACCGCCCGGCTTAATTAAACTTTCTTAAGAAATGGATTTTGATGCACATTATAAAAAATGAACACTGTCACATAACCTCCTTTAAGTCTTCTTATGAAAGCTGGCTCATTGGAGTCTTTCAAAAATGAAATTATGTAAACATACTACATTTCCACACACATTCCCTCATCTATTCTTCATTGTGCAATCTTTCACATAGGATATGAACATATACAAACTCACCCTCTAACACTCCTTCTCTGATCAATTTCACAACTATTACACTTTGATTTGTATCCTTGGGATGAATCCAACTTGATCATGGAAAATGATGGTTTTGGTGCATCATTTAACTCAGTTCACAGATATTTTGCTGAGAACTTCTGTAATTGTGTTAATCAGGGATACTGACCTGTAAGGGTTTTTTTTATGGTTATGTCCATATATATGTTTGAGAGACGAAAACAGTAGTATATAATACAATGAGCAGTAAGATAATAGCTATTAAGGAAGCGAGTGGAAAGAATATGAACCGTGTAAGAGTATTAGTATTAAAGTAACAGACAAAAATAAAGGAAGGTAAAGTGAATAGAAAGGGAGAGTTGGGAGACCACAATTTAAAAATTATTCAATCTGTAGAAATGTATAACTAATACTGAAGATAAAAGGGGAAAGGAGATTACTCAAGAAAAAAATGGCATAGGAACAAAAGGGAAAATATAACATTTAGATAAGCGATATGGGAGAGAAAAATAGAATGAGTGCAGAGAGAAAGCAATAAAAAACTTAATTGATGAAAAAACACAAATAAAATAGCTAAGAGATATGTACTCATGAGTAAATATTAAAAATAAGAATAAAAGCCAAAATGATATAAAAGTAAAATAAAAACCAATAAAGTATTAGTTAATCCTTCTTCCTTTCTGGATAGGTATTGTGGTGTTCTCCCATACCCCCTGAATCCATCTGTCTTAGTTACTTTTCTATTTTTGTGGGAAAACACCATGACCAAAACCAACTTAGTGAGTTAAGTGTTTATTTTGGCTTACAACACTGAGGTAACATTCATCCCTAAGGAAAGTCAAAGCAGAAACTGAAGTAGAGACCTTGGAGGAACACTCCTTACAGGCTTGCTCGCCATAGCTTGCTCAGTCTGATTTCCTTCTTTTTCCAATAATTAATTAATTTATTTGTTCATTTTACTTCCCAATCACAGCCTCACTCTCTCCTTTCCTCCTAGTACAACCTTCCCACATTCTTCTAGATCCTTCTATCCTCCTCAGAGGAGGGGAGCTCCTCCCTGCCCCCTCATCCCAGAGTACCAAATTTCCCTCGCCCATCTCACAGCAGAACTAAGTGTCTCCTTTTCCACTGAGGCCAGAAAATCCAGCCCTGCTAGGGGAAAGGGATCAAAAAAAATAGAGTCCAAGTCAGAGATAGCCCCCTGTTCCAATTGTTATGGAACCCATTTGGACAGCAAGCAGCCCATCAGCTTCATATGTGTAGGGGCCCTAGAGTCCATGAATGTTCTTTGGTTGGTGGTTCAGTCTATGCATGTTCTTTGATTAGTGGTTCAGTCTCTATGAATCACAATAGGACCAGGTTAGTTGCCTCTGTAGGTCTCCTTGTGGTGTCCTTGACCCCTCAAGCTCCCTCAATCCTTCTCCTAACTCTTCCACAAGACTCCCTGAATTCTACCTTATGTCTGACTGTGGGTATCTGCATCTGTTTCTATTATCTAGTGGATAAAGCCTCTCCAATGACAATTATGCTAGATTCATGTCTGCAAGGATAGCAAAGTACTGTTAAAAATGTCAGGGGTTGGGTCTCTCCCAAGGGCTGGTCTCAAGTTGTGCCATTGGTTGGCCATTCTGTCACTCTCTGTTCCATCTTTATCACTGCATATTTTGTAGGCAAGAAAAATTTTGGGTCAATATTTTTGTGGGTGGGTTGGTGCCCTCTCCCTCTGCTGGAAATCCTGCCTTGGTATAGAAAGTGACCACTTCAGTCACTTCAGTCTTAGTATCTCCCACTTCTAGGATTCTCACCTAGGATCAAACCCATATCCTCCCAGGAACCCCCCCCATCCCAGGTCTAAAACTAGTCCCAGAGATGCCCCCCTCACTAATTTTCCTTTTCTCTCCCAGCCCTGTCACCTGCATTCCCACTTTCCTCACACCTGATTAACCCTTCACTCTCCACCAATCTCCCACAAAGTTCCCTCTCTCCCTCCACTTTTGAAGACTATTTTATTTCCCCTTCTTAGTGGGATTCAAGTATCCTCCCTTCAGCCCTCCATGTTACTTAGCTTCTTTGGGTTTGTGGATTATACCATGGTCATCTTGTACTATATGGCTAATATACACTTATGAATGAGTAAAAACTACATGTGTCTTTTTGAGTCTGGATTACCTCACTCAGGATAATATTTTCTTTTTTTGCATTTCTTAATTATCTTTTTTTTCTTTATATTTTATTTCTTCAAGTTACATCTCAATTGCAGTACCCTCCCTATTCCTCCCTCCAGTCCCACCCTCCCACCCTCACTCCCCCATCTTCTTCCTCCTTTTTTTTAAGTTTAAGGTATATCTTATTTCCCCCTACAGTTTCCACTTTCAGTCCAACAAATGGCTCTTTCTCTTATAATAATAAATACAATACAGTACAACAGAGGTAATTAGGCTATAGTTATGAGGGTTATATGGCTTAGCATACATTCCCAATGTCCAGTCCATAGTATTTGGCACCTGACTTTAATATTCTACTACCTAGCCATCTCCATGAGTTTAAAGTTCTATATCTAACTCAACATTCATACTAACTTGCAACATAATTTTAAAAGGATCTTCTTAAGTCTATAACACTCTATTGACTCCTAAACAACTCAAAATTTAATTATGAGACTCTAGCTATCTGTTATTCAACCACCTCAGAAACCTGAGAGGGATAAATATATCTGATTTTATAGGAAGTACAGGGCCTGCAGCTTCCAAAACTAAGAAATGACATACCAGTGGCTGCCCGGACAGTTCCCATTTTCTCTACATACATTGCAGCATCGATCTTCACTCGTTTGGCTCCGTTTCTCTGACAGACATTGATTGTAGAGCAGGGCTTATGAAGGACTTGCCTACCCTGTCTTGGCACAGCTAGACTGTCGACTTACCTGTTCCAAGTTTTCTACTTTTTGAACAGCATTCTGTCTAAAGTTGAAGCAAGGGGCTTTTCCTACCAAGAGATAGGCTTGCAACTAATTCAATCATCTCCCACTGGAGATGCTTTGATGCTCATCTTCTACTTGGGGTAGAATAGGGGGTGCTGTCAGGAGTTGATATGCCTCGATATAAAAAATCTAAAGTTATGAAAACATCTTTGAATGCCACATTCTGCAGATCTCTTTGGTTTTTGAAGATGCCCTATCTATCTCTTATATTAGGATAAGCAGATGTTGCTTGTCTCTTAGCAGGTTTATTTCTGATTAGCTTAGAAAATAGCTATAATAGGCTGTCATAGTACCTAACAAAATGACTGGCTTACATAACTATTAGTTTTCATTTCTTAATTATCCTAAACAGTTTATGACAATTAGTAGTAAAAGGCCGAAACCTCACATTTCATTTTTTTCTTTACTTCCTAATCCTTCCATCCCATTTCTCTGGGGTGGGGTGTCCTTATATAATAGTCCCTCATCTCAGTTGAGAAGTCGTATGAGGTCCAAGAGCCTCCTCATTCATTGGGGGTCTATGAGGCAGTACCACCAGTGAAAAGTGTCTCATTGCCCAAGAGAGAGAGAGAGGAAAAAAACAAACAAATAAGCAGACACACAGATAAAAAAGAATAAAAAATAGAAAAAATATATATATAATAAATAAAAATAAAAAGTCTATGTCCAAGTTCCCTTTGGTGTGTTACTTGTAGTATTGATACCTTCTACTATATAGCTAAAATCCTACTATAAGTGAATAGATGCCATATGCATCCTTCTGAGTCTGGGTTAGCTCACTCAGGATGAGCTTTTCTAGTTCCATCCATTTGGCTGCAAATTGCATAATTTCATTGTTCCTGGTAGCTGAATAATATTCCATTGTGTAGATGTGCCACAGTTTTTTAACCCATTCTTTGGTTGAGGTACATCTGGGTTGTTTGCAGTTTCTAGCTATTACAAATAAGGCTGCTATGAACATAGATGAGGAAACTCCCTTATGATTCCGTGAAGAGGCATTTGGGTGTATACCCAGAAGTGGTATGGCTGAGTCCTGAGGCAAAGCTATTCCAAGTTTTCTAAGATATCGCCAGACTGACTTCCATAGTGGTTGCTTTATTCCATGGTGGTCTGATAAGATACAAGGGGTTATTTCAGTTTTCTTGTATCTGTTGAGGCTATCTTTGTGTCCAACTATATGGTCGATTTTGGAGAAGATTCCATGAGGTGCTGAGAAGAAGGTGTATTCTTTTGTGTTTGGGTGAAACGTTCTGTAGATATCTGTTAGGTCCATTTGGTTCATGATCTCTGTTAGACTCATTATCTCTCTGTTTGGCTTCTGTCTTGATGATCTGTCCATGGGTGTGTGTGGGGTGTTGAAATCTCCCACTATAAAAGTGTTTGGATTGATGTGTGATTTAAGTTTTAGAAGCGTTTCTTTTATAAATGTAGGTGCCTTTGTATTTGGGGCATAGATGTTCAATATTGAGATGTCCTCTTGGTGGATATTTCCTTTAATGAGTATGTAATGCCCTTCTCTGTGTTTTCTTATTAACTTCAATTAGAAGTCTATTTTGTTTGATATTACGGTGGCTACTCCAGCTTGTTTCCTGGGTCCATTTGCTTGGAAAACCTTTTCCCAGCCCTTTACTGTGGGATAGTGTTTATCTTCCATAGTGAGATGTGTTTCTTGTATACAGCAAAAAGAAGGGTCTTGTTTACGGATCCAGTCTGTAAGTTTGTGTCTTTTTATTGGCGAGTTGAGTCCATTGATGTTGATGGATATTAGTGACCAGGGGTTGTTATTTCCCATTAGTTTGGTATGGCTGGTCGTCTTGTTTTTCTTTTTGTTTAGTTGCTGTGGAGGTTTCTATTTCCTTTGTTTTCTTGGTTGTAGTTATCTTCTCTGTGTTGGAATTTTCCTTCTAGGATCTTCTGTAGGGCTGGGTTTGTGAGGAGATATTATTTGAATTTGATTTTGTCATGGAATATCTTGTTTTCTCCTTCTATGTTGATAGAGAGTTTTGCTGGGTATAGTAGTCTGGCTGGGCACCTATGTTCTCTCAGGGCTTGTAGGACATCTGTCCAGGCCCTTCTAGCTCTTAAAGTTTCTGAGGAGAAGTCAGGTGTAATTCTGATGGGTCTGCCATTGTATGTAACTTGGCCTTTTTCTCTTACAGCTTTTAATATCCTTTCTTTGTTCTCTACATTTTGAGTTTCTATTATTATGTGGCAAGAGGAGTTTCTTTTCTGATCTAATCTGTTTGGTGTTCTGTAAGCGTCTTGGATTTTTACTGGCATCTCTTTCTTTAGGTTTGGGAAGTTTTCTTCTATGATTTTGTAGAAGATATTTCTTGGACCATGGAGTCGGGAGTCTTCTCTTTCCTCTATGCCTATAATTCTTAGGTTCCGTCTTTTCATTGAGTCCTTGATTTCTTGGATACTGTGGGTGAGAGATTTTTTAGCCTTCTCGTTTTCTTTGGATGTTTTATTGATTTCTTCCATCGAATCTTCCATGCCTGAGATCCTTTCTTCCATCTCTTGAATCCTATTTTTGGTACTTAAATCCATAGTTCCTGGTCTCTTTCCTTGATTCTCCATTTCCATTTTTAACTCTGAATGTGTTTTCTTTATTGTTTCCATTTCCATTTTCATTTCTTGAGTGATGTTATTTGTTTTGTACATTTCCTGCTCCAGTTTGCTTTTCTTTGCCTGGAAGCCTTCCATTGCCCTCTCTTTTTCTTGTTCAAGTTGACTCACCTTGTTCTGAAGATCTCTAATGGTGTTTTCCATCACTTTCGTATGTGCAATTTTGTTTTCTCTGAATTCCTTCATAGATTTAAGTTCTTCTTGAAGGGACTCTATCACTTTCCATAATGTAGAATTGTCATTGTTTTCATGTGTTTCAGCTGTGGTGAGGTGGTTTGGGCTGGATGGAATAGTGTTGTTTTCTTTTGTTAGAGTCATTTTGCTCTGTTGTTTTGTTTTTTTGTTTGTTTGCTTTATTTTGGTCTGTGGCCTTTGGCCATGTGGAATTTTTTAGCTGTCTTCTGGACTTGGGTCCAAAGGGGGGCGCTTTGGTCTAGGATTTGAGTTGCCTTACTCCACCCCTATAAGGTGATTCATTCATCCCCACCTCCTAGGTGGAGATCTAACTAATCCAGGGGGTGAGCTGTGTACAAGTAAGCTCTGGTTCCCCACCAGAAGGGCCAATACTAGTAAAAAAGTCAGCTATACAACAGTTTCAAATACCTCGCAGTTTGCCCGGGCTTGGCTTCTGTGGTGGGTAAATCTGTCTTCACCCCCAATAGCCTTGCTGCTCCCAGGGCCTGAAAACTGGCCAGTGACGTCACCACAGTGGGTTGCAATCTGCAGCCTGAAGGCACTTTCAGCCGAGCTGCGCTCACTTCCAAGGGTCGCAACCTTTCGCCAGATAGCTTGATCATCTGTGCGAGACCTGGGGGATGCCCAGCAGGGTAGAGATTATCTCTGTATTGGATCTGAATCTGCCCGCTGTGTATTAGATTGGAACTTACCCGGCATGTCTTTCCTGATGGGGGATGGAGGGATCCCGATTCCTGGATTTAGCGGCTTCCTTGCGTGTCCGAGAGTAGGAGGGAGCATCCTGCCCAGGGATCCCCAGTGGTCCCTGGGTAGTTGGGTGAGATCCGGGAGGGGGGGCGAGCCATTTGTACAGCGTCCTGCAACACTCGTTGCCTTGTGACTGTTAACCCCAAAATCAAAATACATCTGCGCAGGCCGCCGCCATTTTGGATCCAGGATAATATTTTCTTATTCCATCCATCTGCAAATTTTGTGATGCTCTTGTTTTTAATAGCTGCATATTATTCCATTGTGTAAATGTATCACATTTATCCATTGTTCAGTTGAGGTATATCTGGGTTGCTTCCAGTTTCTGGTTATTACAAATAATGTCGCTATGAACATAGTTGAACAAATGTCCTTGTGGTTTGGTGGGGAAACTTTTGGGTATAATTCCAGAAGTGGTTTGCTGTATATTTCTTTTGATAATGTGGACAATTTTACTAAATTTTACAAATTTAATGTTAAATTTTGTTTGTGGGGGGGAGACTTTTGATGACTACATTTATTTCTTTAGGGGTTACAGGACTGTTTATATTATTTACCCCATCTTGATTTAACTTTGGTAAGTGAAATCTATCAAGAAAATGGCCTAGCTTTCTCATTTTGTGGAATACAGGCTTTTGAAGTAAGACCTAATGATTCTTTGGATTTCATCAGTGACTGTTGTCATATCTCCCTTTTCATTTCTGATTTTGTTAATTTGGATACTGTCTCTCTGCCTTTTAGTTTGGCTAAGGATTCTATCTTGTTGATTTTCTCAAAGAACAGCTCTTGGTGTGATTGATTCTTTGTATTGTTCTGTTTATTTCTTGATTTCAGCCCTGAGTTTGATTATTTCCTGTTACCTATTCTTCTTGGGTGTGTTTGCTTCTTTTTGTTCTAGAGCGTTTTAGGTGTCCTTTAAAATTGCTAGTATGGGAACTCTCTACCTTCTTTATGAAGGCACTTAGTGCTATTAACTTTTATTTTATCACTGCTTCATTGTGTTCCATAAGTTTGGGTGAGTTATGCCTTTATTTTCATCAAATTCTAGAAAGTCTTTAATTTATTTCTGTATTTCCTCCATGATCTAGTGGTTCTTGAGTAGAGAGTTATTCAGTTTCCATGAGTTTTTGGAATGGAAATGGCTGTCTGTTATTTCTGTTGTTGAAGTCCAGCTTAAATCTGTGGTGGTCTGATAAGATACAAAGGATTATTTCAATTTTCTTGTATCGATCTATTGAGGCTTGCTTTGTGACTAAGTATATGGTCAGTTTTGGAGAAGGTTCCACAAGAAGATATATTCTTTTGTGTTTGGGTGAAATATTCTTTAGATATCTGTTATATCCATTTTATTCATGATTTGTGTTATTTTCATTATTTCTATGTTTAGTATCTGTCTCCATGATCTGCCCATTGGTGAGACTAGGGTACTGAAGGCTCCCACTATGCATGTGTGGGGTTCAATGTATGGTTTAAGCTTTAGTAATGTTTCTTTTACAAATGAGGATGCCCTTGCATTTGGGGTATAGAATTGAGATGTCATCTTGGTGGATTTTTCTTTTGATCAATATGATGTGTCCTTCCCCATCTCTTTTTATTAATTTGGGTTGAAAGTCTATTTTATTAGACACTAGCATGACTACTCCAGATTGCTTCTTAAATTCATTTTCTTAGAAAACATTTTCCCAGCTTTATCTTGAGATAATGCTTATCTTTGTTACTGAAGTATATGTCTTGTATGCAGCAAAATGATGGATCCTGTTTTAGATTCCATTCTGTTAATCTGTGTCTTTTTATTGGGGCATTTAATGCACTGATGTTGAGAGATATTAATGACAAATTATTGCCAATTCCTGTTATTTTGATGTTGGTGGTAGTAGTAGTAGTAGTAGTAGTAGTAGTAGTAGTAGTAGTAGTAGTAGAGTGTGTGTGTGGGGGGTGTGCTTGTTCATATAGGAGGATTATTTCTTTCCTGTGTTTTCCTGGGTGTAGTTAACCTCCTTGGTTTGGATTTTTCCTTCTAGTATCTTCTGTAGGGCTGGATTTGTGGATAGATATTATTTAAATTTGATTTTGTCATGGAATATCTTGTTTTATCTGTCTCTAGTGATTAAAAGTTTTGTTGTGTATAGTAGTCTGGGCTGGCATCTGTAGTCTCTTAGGGTCTGCAAGATATCTGTCCAGGAACTTCTGGATTTTAGAGATTCTGTTTAGAAGTTGAGTGTTATTCTGATAAGTCTGCCTTTATATTACTTTTTCCCTTGCAGTTTTTAATATTCTTTTTGTTTTGTTTTGTAGATTTAGTGTTTCAGTTATTATGTAGCAGGAAGATTTTCTTTTTTGGAACAATGTATTTGGTATTCTGTAAGTTTCTTGGATGTTTACAGGCATATCTTTCTTTAGGTTGGGGAAGTTTTCTATGATTTTGTTGAAAATAGTCTCTGGGCCTTGGAGCTGGAAGTTGTCTCATCACCATTATCATCATCATCATCATCATCATCATCATCATCATCATTATTATTATTATTATTATTAGGTTTGGTCTTTTCATAGTGTCCCAGATTTATTGTGGCAGGAACTTTTCAGATTTAACATTTTCTTTGACCAGTGAATCAGTTTCTCCAATCATATCTTCTACACCTGAGATTCTCTCTTCCATCTCCTGTATTCTATTGGTGATACTTGTGTCTGTAGTTTCTGTTCTTTTCCCTAGATTTTCCATCAGGATTCCCTAAGTTTATGTTTTATTTATTGCTTCTATTTCCATTTTCAGGTCTTGGACAGTTTTATTCATTTCTGTCACTTGTTTCGTTGTTTTTTTTGTATATTTCTTTAAAAGATTTATTCATTTAAGGCTCCTATCATCTTTATAAGATTGGATTTAAGGTCGTATTCTTTTGCGTTTGTTGTGTCAGGATGTTCAGGGCTTGCTGTAGTAGGATAGCTGGGTTCTGGTGACATCATATTGCCCTAGCTCTTAGTGATTGTGTTCTTATGCTGGCCGTTAGCCATCTGGTTGTCCCCAGTGTTAGCTTGATGATCCTGATGCTGACAGGATTCATCGAGGAGCCAGGCAGAGCCTTTGGCCTGATAATGGATCTCAGGGAATAACAGGCTTCTAACTTCTGCTACCTGGGCGTTCCTGGCTCCCACAGACCTGGATGTACCTGGGGCCAGCAGGCCCCTTCAGGAGAGAAGATTATGGAGTTGGGGGGTGGGGTGCACCATGAAGCTAACCTCTGCCCACTGTGTCCCATATAGACAGGCAGGAGACTCAACCTAATTTATTATACACTGTAAGGCCACCCACCTAGGGATAATACCACCCACAATGGGCTGGGTCCTCCCACATCAATCATTTTACAAGAAAATGTCCCACAGGCTTGTGAGGCAATATAGTGGGGACATTTTTTCAATTGAAGTTTCAATTCCCAAATGACTCTAGCTTGTGGCAAATTGACAAAAAACTAGCAAGCACACTATCTGATAGAGCAAACTATACTGTTGTGAGACCTGGTGTTTGTGTCATCCCAGGAATCATGAAATAGGAGTTTAATCAGTATATGGTGTCTCAATAAAGATCAAACAGCTACTTGTTGAGTTAAATTTATGATCAGGCATCAGCAGGGAATCAAATTCCTTTCAGAGTCTTCAGTATGACATGGGGCTCCAGACTGATCACACACACACACACACACACACACACACACACACACACACACACAC
>CAJQZJ010032546.1:6228316-6304545 GCA_907164525.1 Lophiomys imhausi
CACACACACACACACACACACACACACACACACACACACACACACACACGGTTTCCTTCATGTGCTAGATGGTCACACAACTAGATAAATTTTTATCTATGTTCATCAGCTCTACCACTACTTTGGTTTTAGCTATTATGTTGTGTTAAGCATGATAAATTATTTGGAAATACTCAGTTTGGGACAATTAATAAAAGTTTCATGGTAATCACCTTACAAATGCTTCATCTTATACATATGTTTTGTCATCTTTTAAAAGATGAACAAATAAATGTGTGCTTTAAATATTGATTGTTCAATATCAATGTGCAGTATAATCACACAATTTTACACTCATTAACAGATTATGAGAATCTCTATTTCCTCACATTCTCTATCACACATTATAATTATTTTGTCTTTTCCCAATATAACCATTAAATTTTAAGTCACATGCATTATTTCTATAAAATCATTCTTTCTTCTACCCTTGCCCTCTAGTTCCTTCAATGCACCTGTTTTTTTTTTTTTTTTTTTCAGATTTTTCACTAGTCCAGATTGCCTTCTGGCAATTTTTCAATCTATCAACATCGTCCTTAAAATGTATGGAGGGTGGGGCCATGATGGGGGGAGGGGACTGTGATCAAGATGTAACTTGAATTAATAAATAAATGTTTAAAAATGTATTTCCAAGAACTGATTCCAACGATACAAGTGTACTTTGACCTAACTTGTGTCCAGAGTAGTATTTTTACCCATTTCTTCCTGAGTTGCTTTATCTTCATGTTTCATGAATCACTGTTCTCATTAAAAAGCTAATGAAAGACAAGAGCCCTTTCTTCTCAGAAAAGTATTCATACATTCATTGTTTACACAAAGACAGCTTTGTTGATCACAGGACCATTGTTAATCATTTATTAATGCAACACCAAATCACATTTATATTTTAGTACAATGTCATGTTGTTGACTCACATTGAGTTTGCAATCAACTAAATCTCAGGCCTTATTTGTTTTAAGTACTGGGAATAAACAGCATCCTTAAAAGCCTATAGTTTAATATTTTTTCAGTCTAGATGCCAAGCATTTCATTATGCTCTTAACACTTCATCTTTTGAATTTCTGCCTATTCATCAGTCTATTTGGCTATTTATGAACTCTTAAGTCTGCTGCCACCTAATTTATGAATTGTTTCATTCATCTCAATAAAATGTTTTAAAGAAGAATACAATGCACCTTTGTAGATTATATCTACAGGTATTCATTTTTTCTTTATTTTCCAAATTGAAATTATTTTTTTATATTTTGGAAAAAGATCTTTTTCTTATACAATATATCTTAATTAAAATTTCCTCTCCTTCCGCTCCTCCCAGTCCCTCTCTATCATCCCTCAGCTCCAAATCTACTCCCTTTCTGTCTTTGTTAAGAAAAGAACAAGCTTCTAGGAGATAACAAACAAACATCATATAGGAAAATATAAGAAAAACTATCACATTAAGGCTGGACAAGGAAATCCAACAGAAGGAAAAGAGCTCCAAGAGCAGACAAAAGAATCAGAGACATACTCATTCATACACTTAGGAATCCAATAAAAATACTAAGCTGTACTCACAGGAACTGCTGCAAGCCTGTGTAGGCTCTGTTCTTGTGTCTTCAGTCTTTGTGAGTTTATATGAGCTTTGCTCAGTTGATTCAGAGGACTTTGTTCTCCTGGTCTCCTCCATCCTTTCTGACCTTTACACTCTTTCCATATCCTCTTCCACAGGGTTCCCTGAGCTCTGACAAAGGGATTTAATGGAGACAGCCTATTTAGAGCTGTGTGTTCTAAGGTCTGTCTCTCTGTATAATGAGGCACTGATCTATGAGTATAGCAGAATATCAATAGGAGTAATTGTATTGTTACTCTAGGTCTCTGGGATATCTATTCTCTGGTTCTTGGTCATTGAAACAGTGTCAGATATTGGTTCCATCTTGTGGAATTAGCCTTAAGTCATGTCAGATGTCAGTTGGCTATTCCCATAAGTTCTATGCCACCATTGCCCTAACATATCTTGCAGGCAGGATATATTGTATGTTAAATGTGTTGAATTTGGGTACACACATGACTATGTTTCCCTTTTGATAGCTTTCAGAGTACCATCCTGCACTAAAGGCACTACAATGTAGGGGTGAAAGCTCCATGTAGATTCCAGCTCCACTTACCCATGTTTAACTAGTTGTATGGGTATTTCTTCTGCAATGGAGCCCTGCAGTCAGTTTGTGAGGAGCAACCCATTGTCTAGGAAACAGTCTAGGTTGTTTGAGGGTTTCCATGAGACATCCTTGGCAAAAAAATTCAACTGAATACAACTACAGTCCCTGTACTAGAAGATTTGTTTAGTTACAAGAGATGACCACTTGGGACTCTTATCACCTCATCATTAAGACATCTCATTAGGATCATCTTCATATAATTTAGAGAGTTTCCACTGTACTAGGTTACTATACCATCCCTTAAATGCCCCTCAATTCTAGCTGCTTTTTTCTACATTCCCTTTTCCCCAATTTCCTTTTTTTATTTCCTTGTGATCCTCCCTTTTGTATCCTAACCAGTCCCAGGCCATCCATTAAAAAAGGAATTCTACTTCCCTTCCCAGGGAAATCCATGTGCTGTTTGGGAAGGTCTAATAACTTTTCTTTTGATAGGTTGATTTCAATGTTGAGATCTGGTTACCTCCTCTTCTGAGGAATTCTCTTGATTGGTTAATAAAAGTCACTAATAGCCAATTAGCTGGGCAGAAAGAGTATAGGAAGGTGGGACTTCCTGAGATTAGAACAGGAACCCTGTGCTTTATACAAAGGATTAGCTCATTCCACCAGGAGACATGGAAGCATATAGACATGTTTAAGAATGCTGGAAGGTAATCACAGGTACATGGTGGTTTGGGATTAGGTGATCCAGGTTAATTTAGAGTAGCTAATTGAGAGTCTGCCCAGCTAAGGGCTAAGTGTTAAAACATTAAAAGGTCTTGGTGTATTTAATTATTGGGGAAAGGACTGTGGCAGCTTATAAGCCATCAGTCCAAGCAATCCAGGGTCATCAGACTAACGGACTCCCGGATTCCCGTTGAACTCCAGTGAATCTCCTGAGAAGCCACCAGTAATTCTACTGGCCTAATATAACAACTTATATTACTTAACAGAGTTTAGGTTACAGGTGATATAGGCCACCCTTGATCAGGGACTTTTTCCCCAGGATAAATCAAGCCACCAGTTAAGGTATATCAGGCCCTTCGGCTGATATCCTGCCATACTGCCCACTGCTCTGCCAAGCTGCCAGCTGCTCCACTGGCCTAATCTTACAGTTTATACTTAATAATAAATACAAGTGATAATTAAATTGCAATTTCAATGTGTTCCCAACAACCACCACTCAATCACTTCCACTATATCTAATCTGTGTGAGTCTATAGATTGTAGCTTCATGATAATTTATTTAATGGCTAATATCCATATATAAGAGAATATAAAATATATTTATCTTTCTGAGTCTGAGTACCCTCACTATAAATGATTTTGTCTAATTCTGCCCAATTGCCTGCGAATTTCATAATGTTGTTTTTTTAACAGCTGAGTAATACTTCATTGTGTCAATATACAGTTTCTTTATCCATTATTCTGTTGAGGGACATCTAGGCTGTTTGAAATTTCTGGCTATATGAATAGATCAACAATGAACATGGTTGAGCAAGTGGCCTTCTAGTAGGATGAAGTGTCCTTTGCCCAAGAGTGGGAAAGCTTAATCTTGAGTTAGATCAATTCCCAACTTTCTGAGGAACACATATTGATTTTTTTAGTGGCTGTACAAATTTGCATTCTCATCAGCAATGGAGAAGTGTTTCCCTTGATCCACATCCTTGCCAGCATCAACTATCACTTCTGTTACAGATATTAGCCATTCTGATAGGTGAAAGATGAACTCTCAATGTAGTTTTGATTTGCCTTTCCCTGATGGCTAAGGATTTTGAATATTTCTTTAAGTGTTTCCCAGCCATTTGAGATTCCTCTATACAGAATTTGATTTTTAAATATGTACTCCATTTTAAAATTGAATTATTTGGGGATTATTTTTTATATCTACTTTTCCTGACTTCTTTATATATTTTGGGTATTAGTCCTCTATCAAATGTAGAGTTGATAAAAAATCTTTTTCCATTCTATAGGCTGCTACTCTGTTTAAATAACTTTGTCCTTTGCATTACAGTGGAAGCTTTTCAGTTTCATGAGGTCACATTTATGAATTGTTGCTCTTAGTGCCTGAACTATTGATGTTCTCTTCAGGAAGTTGTCTCCTGCACCAATGCATGCAAGGCTATTCTCCAGCTTTTCTTCTATCAGGATCAGAGTATCTTGTTTTATGATGAGGTCTGTGATCAATTTGTAGATGACTTTTGTTCAATGTCAAAAGTATGGAGCTATTAGTATTGCTCTATATTCAGCTATCAAGTAGGATCAGAACCATTTGTTGAAGATACTGTCTTTTTTCCAGTGTGTATCTGTTGATTCTTTATCAAAAATCAGGTGTACATAGGTGTGTGGATTTATGCCTGGGTATTCAATTCAATTCCACTGACAAACATGTCTGTTTTGACACCAATATCATATGCTTTTCAATAATACAACTCTATAGTACAACTTGAAATCAGGAATGGTGAGACACCCAGCAGTTCTTTTAGTGTTCAGATTGTTTTATTTTAGCTATTATGAGCACTTTGGTTTTTCATATGAAGTTGAGAATTTTCCTTTCAAGGTCTATAAATTATTGTGTTGGATGCCCCTCACATGCTGCAGCACTCTGGAGATCAGACCCTACACCTTGCCTGGGTAGCATACTACAGCTGCTCCTGGATATCGTGGTTGTGGGTAAGCCAACCCTGAGGGAGTGAGCATGGAGATCCACCCCTACCTTCTGTCTGCTATGTGGTGGTGTTGGATAGGAAGAGATCCCCTCCACTCCCTTTTGCCCTCACCACCATTGGCTGATAGGAGATCTGCCCCAAATGTGGTCACAAGTGCAGGAGAGCTGTTCCTGCCCCTCACATGCCGAAGCACTCAGGAGAGCAGGCCCTGCACCTTTCCATAGTAGAACTAGCCCTGAAGTGGAGGTTCCAGGTCCAGAATCAGGGCTTTGAGTTGGCCCACCCCAACATCTACCTCATGAATGAACTGCTGGAGTGCAAGAAGTGGCCAGTTCTACAACCCAAAACTATAGGATCTCCATAACATAGGACAGTTACAGCATATCTGAGAGGAGTTCAAGTGAGGTTGCATTATTGACAAAGTAGTGGAAATCAGAAACCTCATACCACACCTAGTTTCTATTTCATTAGAGGTTATAGGTTTATTCAAATTTTTTTATCTGATCCTGATAAGTGGTACCTATCTAGAAAATTGCCCATTTCTTTTAGATTTTCCAGTTTGGTGGAGTATAGTGTTTTTTGTTTGTTTGTTGGTTTTGTCTTTTTTTTTTTTTAAGTATGTCCTTATGATTCTCTGGATTTCTTCAGTGTCTATTGTTATATCCCATGTTTTGTGTTTTGTTAATCTGGATATTCTCTCCCTGTCTTTTAGTTAATTTGGATTAAGGTTTCTCTATCTTATTGATTTTCTCAATTAGCCAACTTTTTGTTTCATTGATTTCTTGTTTTATTGATTTCAGGCCTGTGTTTGATTATTTCTTGAAGTTTGCTCCTCTTGGATGTGCTTACTTCTTTTTGTTCCAAAGCTTTCAGGTGTGCTCTTAAGTTGTTATTATGAGATCTCTCCGGTTTTTATTGTTGTTGTTTTGTTTTCCTTTCTGTAGGTGCTTAGTGCTTTGGATTTTCCTCTTAGCATCACTTTCATTGTGTTGCAGAACTTTGGGTATGCTTTATATTCATTTTCATTGAGTTCTAGAAAGTCCTTAATTAATTTATTTCTGAATTAATCCATTTTTATTCAAGAGAATTGTTCATTTTCATCTGTTTGTAAGATTACTATTGTTTCTGTTGTTGATATCCAGCTTTAATCCATAATGATATGATAGGTTGCAGGGAGTTAGTTCAATTTTTTTCTATATCTTGTTTTGTCTCTGAGTATGTGGTCAACTTTACTGAAAGTACCATGAGGTGCAGAGAAGAAGGTATATTCTTTTATGTTTGGGTAAAATGTTTAGTAAATACCAGTTAGGTCCCCTTCATTTATAATACCTATTGGGTCCCTCCAGCATTTCTTTGTTCAGTTTTTGTCTGGAAGACTAGTCCATTGGTAAGAGTGCAATATTGAAGTCACCCATTATCAGTGTGTGAGAATCAAAATGTAACTTAATCTGTAGTAGTGTTTGGTTTACTAATTTGGGTGCCCTTGTGTTTGGGGCATAGATGTTAAGAATTATATGACATCTAGGTGGATTTTTCTTTTGATGAGTATGTGGTGTCCTTCTCCATCTCTTTTGATTAGTTTTGGTTTGAAGTCTATTTTTTGTCTATGCCAGCTTGTTTCTCTGTTTGCTTGGAATATTTTCCCATCCCTTTACCCTGAAGTAGTGTTTATCCTTGGTATGTTTCAGGGATACAGCAAAAGGATGGATCCTGTTTTTGAATCATTCTGTTAGTCTGTGTCTCTTTATTTGCAAATTGAAAACACTGATACTGAGAAATATCAAAGACCAATATTTGTTGATTCCTGCTATTTTGTGTTGTTGGTGGTGGAGGTAGTGGTGTGTGTGTGTGTGTGTGTGTGTGCGCGTGTGCGTGTGTGTGTGTGTTACTTCCCTTTGATTGATTTTGCTCATGTAATATCTTTTATTCCCTATGTTTTCATGGTTGTAGTTAACCTCCTTGGATTGGAGTTTTCCTTCTTGTACCTTCTGGAGGGCTAGATTTGAAGATAGATATTGTTTGAATTAGGCTTTATCATGGACTATCTTATTTTCTCCATCTTGGTGATTGAAAATTTTGTTGGGTTTAGTAGTTTAAGTTGGTATCTGTGGTCTCTTCGAGTTTGTAGTATATCTGCCCATTATCTTTTGGCTTTTAAGGTCTCCATTGGGAAGTCAAGCATAATTTTAATAGTTCTGCCTTTATATGTTACTTGGTCTTCTTTCCTTGAAGCTTTTAATATTTTCTTTGTTCTGTATTTTTAGTATTTTGATTATTATGTGGCAAAGGGACTTTCTGTCCTATCAAATCTGTTTCCTATTCTATATGCTTCTTGTACCTTTATAGGCATCTCCTTCTTTAGGTTAAGAAAAACTCCTATTGTGTAAATGTACACAAGTTTTGTTTGTTTGTTTGTTTGTTTGTTTTTATCCATTCTTCAGTTGAGGGACATCTGGATTGTTTCAGTTTCTAGCTGTTGCAAATAAAGCTGCTATGATCATAGTTGAGGAGATGTCCTTGTGGTTTGGTGAGGAATTGTTTGGATGTATACCCAGGAGTGCTATGGCTGAGTCTTGAGGTAGCTTGAAGTTTTCAAAGATATTGCCAGATTGATTTCCACAGAGGTTGTACAAGTTTGCACTCCCAGCAGTCATGGAGGAGTGTTTCCTCTTCTCCACAACCTCACCAGCATGTGCTGTCATTTGAGTTTTTGCTCTTAGCCATTCTGACAGGTGTGAGATAGAATCTCAGAGTCATCTTGAGTTGCATTTCTCTGATGATTAAGGATGCTGAGCATTTCTTCAAGTGTCTCTTGGCCATTAGAGATTTGTCTTTTGTGAATTCTCTAGAATGGATAAAAATAAATAAACTGTGGTACATTTACACAATGGAATACTACTCAGCTATCAGAAACAAGGAAATCTTGCAATTTGCTGCCAAATGGATGGAACTAGAAAAGCTCCACCTGAGTGAGCTAACCCAGACCCAGAAAGGTACACATGGCATATATTTACTTATAATTGAATTTTACCCATATAGTACAGGATAACTATTCTACAATCAACAGACTGAAGGGAACAGGAATACAGACTTTGTTATCTCTTAGTGAGACACTTTGCCCTAGTGGAGCTGCCATGTAGGCCCCCAGTGCAAGATGAAGCTCTAAGCCTTAGTATGACTGTTAAACTGAGGGGGCCTTATATGTAGGGGCAACCCACCCTGGAGGAGTAGGATAGGTGGGAAAAGGGGGAGAAGGTGGAAGGGGTGGAGAGAAGGGACTGTGATGGAGATGTAACTTGAAGTAATAAACAAAAAAAGAAAAGAAAAACTTGTGTGATTTTACTGAAAACAATTTCTGCATATTTGAACTGAGTTTTTTCTCCTTTCTCTATCTCTATCATTCTTAAGTCTGGTCTTGTCATAGTGTCCCAGATTTCCCAGATATTTTGTGTCAGGGATTTTTTTTTATTAATTTGACATTTTCTTTGAAGAATGTATCTATTTCTTCTATTGTATCTTCAGTGACTGTGATTTTCTCTTCTATCTCCTGTAGTCTGTCCATCAACCTTGCCCTTCTAGATCCTGTTTTAATTCCAAAATTTTCATTTCCAGAATTCTCTGTTTGTGTTTTCTTTGTTGCTTCTATTTCCATTTTCATGTCTTAAACAGCTTTATTTATTTCCTTATACTGTTTGTGTCTTTCTTTAAGGGTTTTATTACTTCCCTCTTTAAGGACCTCTATCATCTTCATACAGGCAGTTTTGAGGTCTTTTTCATGGATTTCAATTCTGTTGGAATATTCAGGGTATGCCATGATAGGATAGCTGGGCTACAGTGGCTGTTCGTGATCTTGTTTTTAGTTCGGTCCTAGGCCTCTATATTCTGATTTCTGGATTTGTCTTCATTGATTGCTTTGTTCCTTAGTTTCTGTTTCCTCTCTGGATTTTTGAAGAGTGTGATGCCTGGTAGGAAATTTTATCTGGATCTGCTAGCTATGGCCACTGGGGGTTCCAGGTAAAATATGTTTCTGGGTATTGGGAACTGACATTTAGAAATAAGGTTAAGTTACAGGTCTGAGGGGGTCCACAGAATGGAGGAGAGTAAAGTGTTCAACAAAGATCAGCTTATTTAAGTTCTTTGGAATGAGGCAGGGAGGCAGTAAAGACAGGTCACCACTGCAGGTCTGCTATAGTGCTGGGGATGAGACTGGGGCTAGGGAGTATTGGATCTAGAAGAACAGAAGGAGAGAGAAAGATCTACATACTGCCTACCTGCTTTCTTCTCAGTAGTGATCTGTAGGTTAGAGGGGAGTTAGGGGAAGGGATAAGACAACAGAAGGAGAAAAAGAGGTTAAGAGAGGAAGATCTGTGGGGGTCACAGGAGGAGGGGGGAATAAAGGTATTCTGTTGCAGAGCTTGGGATGAGACTTAGGTATTGGTTTGGGGGAACAATAGAAGAGAGGATCTGCAAGCAGCTTGCCTGGTTTTCTGGCAGGAGTGGCCAGGGAGCTAGCAGGAACTGCCTACTTTGGTTGGGAGCTAAGATAAAGCAAGAATAGGGGGAGGAAGGTTAGAAGGGGAAAATCTGTGGAATCCACAGGAGATAGGAGCATGGCAGGGCAGGAAAGGTTGGTACAGATGTTCTGCTACAGATCTGAGAATGAGACAGGGGAATTGAATTTGGGGGAACAGAGGATAAGAGGATAAGAGAGGATCTTCAAGCAGTCTAATTGGCTTTCTCTTCATTGTTTCTTTTTCAACCAATACTTTTGAGTAACACTTATATCCAGACTCTAGAATAACAACATTGTGACATAAGACAATTGTATTCCACACAAAATTATTGTATTCAAATTTTATCAGTAAGCTGTTGAGGTCCAGGCACATTTTTATGTATTTTATCCTTTAGTCTGCCAAATCAGTAATCTAAACATCAAAATAAAAATTAACATTTGTTTGCATTGTTTGGGATGGTCCATGTATTCTTTTTAAAGATTTATTGAATGGTTTCAGGGTGCTGGGCATGTTATGGGAGCCAAGAGTCCACAGGAAAGCATGATGTCCCCCTAGCTACTTGCAGTCTGGTAAGGAATTGCAATGCCAATTGCAATCGCTGACTGGCTTGAAGCCAGCTTGCAAGGCTGGCTCTTTGCTGAGTGTTTGCAAAATTCTTATGTAGTAATCCATTATTAAATCTTGCCAACTATAAATTTGAAGGGCAAGGAGCAAGATGTGGTCTTTCCAAATTTACATAGCTAGCTAATTATTAAGGTTGGCATTGTATATTTGAAAATTTTAGGGATAGTAAATTTAATAAAATGTCATCTAAAAAATGTTCAAAGTACCAGGTTAGCTCAGTGTGTAGAACTCAATATGCTTAAATATTCAAGTATTATTTCATAAACATATGAAATTAAGCAGGGGGTAAAAGAAAGTAGTAAGAATATTGCAGTAAATACAAAACATAAAAAATGTTGTAATTTAATCTATGGTCCATGAAGATAAATTTCACATAATGAAATTCACAATATTCTCTTTTATTATGTTTTCAAATTCACCATTCTTTCCAGAGGCACCAATGCTACTTTCATAGTCCAAAAGGGAAACCCATGACTGAGGCCTGAGTTCCTGGCAACTGGATTAGAAGTTTCACTGTTTAGTCATGCATTCTAACAATGAAACATACACATATGCCTCTAAATGGTTAAATCTTTCATAAATATAAACTATGATAAGCTGTTGCTTCTTCAGAAGAACACATAGTCACAGAATTAACCTCATTTCCTCTGGAAAATCAGAGCTTCATTCATTCAGTGCCAGTGAAGAAAGGGGACCTAGTGGCCTCATGTAAATAACCACAAATTCTATCTCCAACAACACACATGCCTTCTGATTAGCTTGTTTTCCCAGGTACCCTTAAAAAACCTATACACAGTCACACACTCAGTTTTTTTTATCTGCACTAACAAGAGGAGATATTGATTCAAGATTAATGTAGTATTAAGTCCATGTCTTCATGACTTTCATCAAGAAGATAGTAATAATAATAATAATAATAATAATAATAATAATAATTAATAATGGAACTTACTGGTAAATTAACACGAGTGGTTTCTTAGCTCCACTGGATGAAAAAGTGATTTTCTACATAACCTTACCAATATAATTAAATATGTATTCCATTTCTCTTTCAAGAATTTTTTTTTTTTTTGTGCCCAATACAGCTGTTGGGAAAGCTATTGGCAACTTTCAGGCTAAAGGCCAACTCCTGGTTCTTTTCTAAATTGTTCTCTATCTTTTCAAATTCTTTCAACCTCACTCTCCTCTGTCTTGATATTATTGTTGAGATAGAAATTAATGTTTCACTGGAAAAAAATATGTTGCTACAAGAAAAAACAGTCAGATTCATTAGAATTTCTGTAATTGCTTTGCTGTTGACCTTTGCTCTCTGTTGTGAGGAGAAACTGTTGTCAGAAGAAAACTACATAGCTGTAACTGCAATTATATTTTTTAAAAAGCTCAGGGTATTTTTGCTTCAAAGGGAAGTATGGTTGTCACTTAGGAGCCAATATTTGGAAATACATCTTCACCACACATATCAGAAGAATAAAAATAGATTTTAAAATCATATGTGTATGAATTTTAATAAACATATATTTAAAAACATATATTCACAATTTTGTATTTACATACGTAGTCACACTTTCTACAACTGGTAAGGATAAGGAACCTGTAATTCATAAGCAGACCTGGCCATGACTCACCCAGTTAACAAAACTTACTATACAAAACAATGGAAAATATGGTCAAGTGATTGCAGTATTTTGCTGTGTTCAAGTAGGGATTCTATTTGACACAGGAAATAAAGTTTTCCTATTATTTTGCTTGCTTTCTGTCCCTAAGTCTTTAAATGGTAACAGTTAGAAAGGAAAAGGACTACTTGCTGTTGATAATGGTTGCTTGCAACTCTTCTATCCCTTTTTATGAGGAGGATAGCTCTCATTGAAGTGGTGGAGTGAAGGTGAAAGAAAGCACACTTAGCAATTGTGTAAGTTAATTCTTGTCCACAGATGAGATATCTGATATTCCTGGATCATTCCTATTTCTGATTCTTTGTGAACAGCAGGCCACTACCTAGCTATAGATATCTCATGTAAAGTGGACCTACAAGACAAGTGCAGGGCAGGCACAGATCAGCAGCAAGGAAGGAGAAGGAGATGTTCAGAGGGTGGAAAAGTATCTTGAGAAGAGGCCCTGCTCCTCTGAGTGTGTCCTGTCAGCCCTAGGTCAGCTTCCTCTGTCAAAGCACTGAGCTTAGTTCCTCTCCTTCAAGCTTCTGATCATGAAAATGCATTGAGAGCATAAACACTACATTCTTTTTGGAAATTATACATTCACAATAAAAATTTAGAAAAACTTTTTCTTTTTCCAGTTTTGCCTTTTTAAAAGAATTTTTTACTTAAGAATCTTTTTATTTTGCATTCCAATCCCCATCCCCCTCCCTCCCCTCCCCTCCTCCCAGTCCCACCCTCTTCCTCCATACCCTCTCCTCCCAGTATCAACCGATTCAGGCACATCAAACAGCATCAGGACTAAGTGTTGCCACTTCCATCCAGGCAAAATAAGTCAGCTCTGCTAGGAAAATGAGCTCCAGAGGGAGGCAACATCTTCAAAGTCTGGGAGAGACCTCGGTCCAATTGTTAGGGGATTCACTTGAGGACCAAGCTTAATATATATAATGGGCCTAGGACCAGTCCTTGCAAGCTCTTTGCTTGGTGGTTCAGTCCCTTTGAGCCCCCTTGTGTCAAAGGTTTTTGGCTCTGAGGGTCTTTTGTGATATCTTTGATCCCTCCAGCTTCCCCAAACCTT
Organism: Lophiomys imhausi; assembly: GCA_907164525.1. Taxonomy (NCBI): domain Eukaryota; kingdom Metazoa; phylum Chordata; class Mammalia; order Rodentia; family Muridae; genus Lophiomys; species Lophiomys imhausi. The sequence continues at coordinate 6,241,061 of CAJQZJ010032546.1, forward strand.
CCCCTAACTTTTCCTAAAGACTCCCTGATTTTTGCCTAATGCTTGGCTGTGAGTCTCTGCATATGTTTCCTTTATCTGATGGATAAGGCTTCTTGGATGACAGTAATATTGGGTTCTTGTCCTGCTCCCTCTCTATATCCACTTCCGACATCTATTTTATCTCCCCTACTTAGAGGAATTCAAGCATCATCCCTTCAGCCCTCCTTGATACATAAGTTTCTTTGGGTCTGTGGACTGTCACATCGTGATTCTGTACATATTAGCTAATATCCACATATGAATAAGTAAATAGCCTGTGTGTATTTTTGGGTCTGCATTAGCACATGCAGGATGATTTTTTTCTTGTTCCATCAATTTCCATGCAAATTTCATGATATCTTTGTTTCTGATTGTGGAGTAGTATTCCATTGTGTAAATGTACCACAATTTCTTTATCCATTCCTCGGTTGAGGGACATCTGGGTTGTTTCTAGTTTCTGGCTATTATGAATAAAGCTGATATGAACATAGTTGAGGAAATGTCCTTGTGATTTGGTAATGCATATTTTGGAGTATTTGTCCAGGAGTGGTATAGCTGAATCTTGAGGTAGAACTATTCCCAATTTTCTTAGAAGGTGCCAGACTGATTTCCAAAGTGGTTGTACAAGTTCACACCCCCATGAGCAATGGAAGAGTGTCCTCCTTTCTTCACATCCTTACTAGCATGTTCAGTCACTTAAGTTTTTGATTTAGTCAATCTGATGGGTATAAGATGGAATCTCAGAATCATTTTTATTTGCATTTCCCTTATGAATAAGAAAGTTGAACATTTCTTTAAGTGCTTCTACACCATTAGAGTTTTCTCTATAGTGAATTCTCTGTTTAGCTCTGTACTCCATTTTTTATTGGATTATTTGATTTCTTGATGTTTAATTTCTTGAGTTCTTTATATTTTTGGATATTAGCCCTCTGTCAGATGTGGGGTTGGTGAAGATCTTTTCCCAATCTGTAGGCTGCTGTTTTGTTCTAATGACAGTGTTTTTTGCCTTACAGAAGCTTTTCAGTTTCATGAGGTCCCATTTATTGATTGTTGATCTTAGTGCTTGAGCTATTATGTTCTATTCAGAAAGTTGTCTCCCTTGCCAATGAGTTCAAGACTTTTTCCCACTTTCTTGTCTATTCAATTTACTGTATCTGGTTTTATATTGAAGTCTTTGATCCACTTTAACTTGACTTTTCTGCAGGGTGATAAATATTTGCATTCTTCTACATGTAGACATCCAGTTAGACCAGCACAATTTGTTTAAGATTCTATCTTTTTTATTGTATGTTTTTTGCATCTTTGCCAAAAATTAAGTGTCCATAGGTATTTGGGTTTATTTCTGGGTTTTTGATTTGATTCCATTGGTTAACCTATCTGTTTTTATGCCAGTACCATATGTTTTTTATTACTATTGCTTTCTAGTAAAGTCTGAAGTCAGGGATAGTGGGTAGTCCTGTTTAATAAAAGACTCCAGAGGATTACAGAACACCAAAAAGATTAGATCAGAAAAGAAACTCCTCTCGCCACATAATAATAGAAACTCCAAATGTAGAGAACAAAGAAAGAATATTAAAAGCTGTAAGAGAAAAAGGCCAAGTCACATACAATGTCAGACCCATCAGAATCACACCTGACTTCTCCTCAGAAACTTTAAAAGCTAGAAGGGCCTGGACGGATGTCCTACAAGCCCTGAGAGAACATAGGTGCCCAGCCAGACTACTATACCCAGCAAAACTCTCTATCAACATAGAAAGAGAAAACAAGATATTCCGTGACAAAATCAAATTCAAACAATATCTCCTCACAAACCCAGCCCTACAGAAGATCCTAGAAGGAAAATTCCAATACAGAGAAGATAACTACACCCAAGAAAACAGAGGAAATAGAAACCTCCACAGCAACTAAACAAAAAGAAACACAAGACGACCAGCTATACCAAACAATGGAATATTATTCAGCTATCAGGAACAATGAAATTATGCAATTTGCAGCCAAATGGATGGAACTAGAAAAGCTGATCCTGAGTGAACTAACCCAGACTCAGAAGGACACATATGGCATCTATTCACTTATAGTAGGATTTTAGCTATATAGTAGAAGGTATCGATACTACAACTAACACACCAAAGAGAACTTGGACATAGACTTCTTATTTTTAATTTTTATTCTTTATTTATTTTTTATATATTAGTTATATTTTTTTCTATTTTTTAGTCTTTTTTATCTATTGTATGCTTATTGGTTTGTTTGTTTAGTAGTTCTCTTTCCTGGGCAATGAGACACTTTTCACTGATGGTACTGCTTTGTAGATCCCCAATGAATGAAGAGGCTCTTGGCCCTCATACGACCTCTCAACTGAGATGAGGGACTGTTATATAAGGACACCCCACCCCAGAAAAATGGGATGGAAGGCTTAAGAGATAAAGAAAAAAAATGAAGTGTGATGTTTCGGCCTTTTACTACTAATTGTCATAAACTGTTTAAGATAATTAAGTAATGCAAACTAATGGTTGTGTAAGCCGGTCATTCTGTTAGGTACTATGACAGCCTATTATAGTTACTTGCTAAGCTAATCAGAAATAAACCTGCTAAGAGACAAGCAACATCTGCTTACCCTAATATAAGAGATAGATAGGGCCTCTTCAAAAACCTCAAGAGATCTGCAGAATACGGCATTCAAAGATGTTTTCGTAACTTTAGATTTTTTTTATATCAAAACATATCAACTCCTGACAGCACCCCTATTCTCCTCCAAGTAGAAGATGAACATCGAAGAATCTCCAGTGGGAGATGATTGAATTAGTTGCAAGCCTATCTCTTGGTAGGAAAAGCCCCTTTCTCCAACTGTAGACAGAATGCTGTCCAAAAAGGACAAAACCTGGAAGCAGGTAAGCCGACAGCCTAGCTCTGCCAAGACAGGGTAGGTAAGTCCTTCATAACCCCTGCTCTACAATCAATGTCTGTCAGAGAAACGGGGCCAAATGACTGAAGATCGATGCTGTAATGTATGGAGAGAAAATGGGAACTGTCCAGGCAGCCACAGGTATGTCATTTCTTAGTTTGGGAAGCTGCAGGCCCTGTATTTCCTATAAAATCAGATATATTTATCCCTCTCAGGTCTCTGAGGTGGTTGAAGAACAGATAGCTAGAGTCTCATAATTTAATTTTCAGTTGTTTAGGAGTCAAGAGAGTGTTATAGATCTAAGAAGATACTTTTAAAATTCTTTGCAAGTTAGTATGAATGTTGAGTCAGATATAGACCTTTAAACTCATGGAGATGTTTAGATAGTAGAATGTTAAAGTCAAGTACCAAATACATATGGACTGGTCATTGGGAATGTACGTTAAGCCATATAACCCTCATAACTGTGGCCTAATTACCTCTGTTGTACTGTATTTTATTTGTTATTATAAGAGAAAGAGCCATTTGTTGGACTGAAAGGGGAAACTGTAGGGGGAAATAAGATATACCTTAAACTTAAAAGAAAAAAAGGGACGAGGATGGGGGGTTGAGGGTGGGAGGGTGGGACTGGAGGGGGAATAGGGAGGGGACTGCGATTGAGATGTAACTTGAAGAAATAAAAAATAAAGGAAAAAAATAAAGACTCCAGAGGATTTTTTATTGTACAGAACTATTTTCACTATCTTAGATTTTTTAAAAATTTTCCATATGAAGTTGAGAATTGATCTTTCAAGATCTGTAAATAATTGTGTCAGGATTTTGATGGGAATTGCATTGAATCTATAGATTGCTTTTGGTAAGAGGGCCATTTTTCCTGTGTTAATCCTACCAATCCATGAGCATGGGAGATCTTTCCATCTTCTGATATCTTATACAATTTCTTTCTTCAGAGACTTGAAATTCTTGTCAAACAGGTCTTTCACTTGCTTGATTAGTGTTACACCATCATTTTTGCCTTTTTGAGATGGTTTCTCATTAGATAGTCAAGCTGGCCTCTAACATCAGATCCCTCTGTATCTGCTTCCCTTAAGTACTACCATGCCAGGATGCTAATACTTCTCCACTGCCTTCCTTTCCACTTGGCTCTTCCATGTCATCATCACCATTTTTTGAAGAAATAAGGGTTGTGCTGTGAAGAACAGCCACTGTTTGCTGATAATCTCAGACTCCTCTTCCCATGGTCCTTCCCACATGCCTTTCCACACAAATCACTAAATTCAAGACTTTGTCATCTAATTCTGTAAATCTGAGTTCAATTTGGGTTATCTGTGTCTCACTTCCAAATGTTTGAAAATGTGTTGTCTATATTTCAGTTACAATTAATAAATTTAAATTCTTCCAATATGACAGGGCTTTATAGTTTACTGAAGTATCAAAATTAAATACTTAGCATATACACAGAGATAATAAACTCATTATCTTTCTACAGATTTGAATTTTTTCCAATTTTGTCTTTCTCCCATTCTCTAGCAAGCATACCCTCATTTTAGCCTTGTTCTGTATTCATCAAAACATCATAGACAAGACAATAGCAACGTATTCAGTGCAAACTGGGCTGTATGCAAAGGTATCTTTTGTTTTGCTGACAGAATGCTAAGAACATTGAACTCACCTTTAGTAAATGGAAGGGCAACCAAACCCAAATGTCCTTACCTCTTCATACAATGGGAAGGATGGTAGCACTAGCTGTGCCTAAATTTAAACTTAATTTTAATTAGGTTAGACACTCTGCCCTTATCAATCAATACAATAGCCATCATTGTGGGAACTTATAAAATACAAAGCGAATATTCTTCTGAGATCTCATCCATCTAGACTTTTGTATATACTGATTTTATTTAATGTCACAAGACATTGATTTAGGATTAGTTAATATAATGTAGTCTGTGAAAAAAACATTTCCCAGATGCAAATTCTTTTTGACATTTGCTTTCAGGTATCCTTCTTAGCATACTGGACTAATATTGGAATCTAACCTGACATAAAAGTCGATCCTCTGCATGTACAACTTCAAATCACATATAGCTGTTTTCACCTTCATATTCTTTCTTCCCAACACTAAAAGAAATGACACAAAGGTCTGACCCTGAACCATACCACAGACAATTTCAGAGAATTTCTCAACATTTTCAGCCCAATTTTTATCACAACATTGAAGAACTGATGATGGGGTCAACAATTAAGTCTCCTGAGTTTTCGAAGTATTTCAGTCAACCCAGCAGTCATAACAACTGGCTACACGTGTGAATGCAAACAGGCAAACATGCCTATGATCTTCCCTTAACCAATGCACATGGAAGACTGGTTGCAGGATTCCTAAGGATACCAAATTCCACAAATGTTTGTAATATACACAGTGTAATATTGGTGTAAGACCTACATTCATCCTCTGACATGTTTACGTCATCCTTAGATTAATGATAAAGCATAGTATGATATAAATTTATGGAAAGTTGTTATACTCTGTTGGTAAGGGAACCATGATTACAAAATCAGTCTGTTCACTACAAATATGATTCTTTTCCAAATGTTTTTGCTTGACAGTTAAATTCATGGATATGTTATCCACAGATACAGAAGGCTAACTCTTCATATTCTCTAGCTCTATCTATTCCCTTCTCTCTCTGTTTCTTAAAATGCAGGACAAAGCTGAAATTGTATTCATTGGGGGAAAGCTAGAATCCTGAAGCTTCTGTGTCTGACCATATGGTCTGTATTTACAATTTGCCTGACTTTACTATTCAGGCATGGCCTCAAGACAAAAATGAGGTGGGTAGAACTTCCATGCCCTCTCATTGCCCCACAGAATCTTGTACTTAATTCTGGGACAGTAGGAGCCTGGAAAGAAATTGAGACCAACAGGAGAAAGAGTGTCACTAGCAGGTAAAGGGCACAGGCCTGAATGTTCCTGCGGGTTTCCTCTGCCACCTCCCTTTAGGTGGTGGTGTTACAGAGACCCCAGAGAAAGTGCACCAAGACCAAGAGCATGTTTAGCTTGCACTACCTTTTTTGTTCTGAGTCCTATCTAAAATGGGAATAAATAATGCCTTTCCCAGGGTGTTGTGAAGATTAACTGAGTTAACAACATACATAAAGCTCTCAGAACAGGGCCCAGCACACAATATGCTCTCATTAAATCATTCTGTAAGAAATGCAGTATGGCATACAAGAGGGCAGAGGACATTAAATTTAGAAAAGAGTTTGAAAATGGTTTTTCAAAGCCTGAGGCAAGGAGAGAAATTATTTGTGGAAAATAGCATTCTTTATCTTCTCAAAATACAGAAATTTTTAATATGCCTAGCACACTGGCGAGAGAGCTATTATTTGGATTATTTGCTCTCTTGCTTTTCAACTAAACCACAAGGAAGGCTTTCCAACTCTAGTTATACAGGTGAATCTTTTTCTTCACATAGACAGAGTCTGAGAAAAACTTAAACATCAGTTGTGTGTCTGGCACTGGCTCCTCCTTGGTAGGCCAGTGTTCCTTGTCCCACAAGGACTGACTTGATGACCTGCAAAAGAAACACGTATGTTTCATTTTCATTTCAGGGTAGTTGGTCATTGTTTTAGTAAACATTTGCAGTCACTGCTCATCTTCCCTATGATGTTCCTGTGATATTTCCTGGTGGTTTTGATAAACAGCAAGTTATCTCTTGGTCAAGATATCCTCTAACCCTGGTGTTCTATGTGGTGACTCCAGCAGGGGCATGGAATCTCAGAAGAACAAAACAAAATTATTCAGGCTGTGGCCAGTTGATAGAGACCCCCAGCTGAGGCCACAGTGACTCAAATGTGTTTTAAGAAGCAACAGCGTAAGTGGGGCACAGCAGAGTCCAGTGAGAACAGAGTAGGCAATGAGCAGACTAGGATTAGTAGAATGTTATTATTGTTGGAAGGAGAGACTTGAGATGGGAAGAAGAAAGAGTAGACATGGTGAGGCTATGGGAAGCCCTGTAACCTCCGACAGCCATTTCTACTCTTTAAACCTGTTTTTCACTGATAATTGCCATGTTTAGCTGGCCCTGTTCTCTTTTGAAGCTGCTGCCAATGACTAGCCCTAGAGATTGCTGCCATTGTTACAATTCATTTTACAGATGATGAAACTGAAGAATAGATATTAATTTTCCAAGATTTCTTGTCTAAAAACATTGAAGGGAAGACTCCTAGTAAGAGAGCCCAGCTCCAGGGTCAATATCTTCCCTGAGACTATGCAGTCTTGCTTCTTTGAGAAGGCTGGAAACATTAACACGGTTTTAATAATGTGCTTATGAAATGCTAGAAAAATGTATCAAACAAATGGCTGTTGTAGCAATGTCAAAATATCATAAAAATCTGTAAAGGCTCTCCATACTTGCATTCTCTTATAGCAGACCAGTGCACAGTTCACACACCTGCATTGGTCCATGGATTTCTCTATAGATAGAGTATACCTGAATGATCTCTCAACTCACTCCAGCTCTGTGGTTTGCAATGACAAATATTGAAAATGTGTTCAGGTTCCTTCTCAATATAAGTTAAAAATTGAAAGACGTAAAATTGAGCTCAAATGAGTCAACATACCAGCTTTATGTTCAAAGACCTAAGCTTATCCAAATGCAGGAGTGGGATGCCTGCTTTGTTCTCAGTGTCATGATGGGGGTAGTAAGGAGGGCATCACAGATAGAGTGATGAAGACTCAGCCTGCTCTGCAAACTTGCAGTCCAATAGAGAGAACAAAGATGCCACCATTTGCAGTAAGATTGACACCAACAAAGATTCCAGATAAAGCTGGGAAAGCTCAAGGAAGGGAGACAACTGCTTTCCTCAAGTCTCTTTCAAGGAACTAAGGAAGGAAGCTTGTTTCTGAGGCTTCCTTTGCCAAGTGAACAGTTAGGGTTATGAGGTGATGAAAGGGAATCTTCACTCAACTGATGGAAAGCATCTCATAGGTTCTGTTTTTACCCAAGCTCCAGTGACTCTGGCCCCTCTCCCTTTAGTGTTTCTCCCACAGAAGTCTGGGTATCCCCAGAGAACTCTCTCTGTAGGTTCTGTAATGAATGCTCTAGATGCCCATGGGGCCTCATGGGGCATTCACCTTGCACTTTGACCTGACTTATCCACTAAATCACCTGGAAGAAGTACAAAGCTTTCTTATCTAGGGCAAGCTCAGACAGCCTCTCTTTCCCTCTCCACTCTCCCCAGTACCAAATAGTTAAACCTTGCAGGCAGTCCTGCAGTTATTAGCAACATATCTATCAAATCTAAAGCAGAGAACAGCTTTGTAGAGTTGTTTTGAGTCCTCCCTAACCCCTTCTCAGGTAAACACTGACAATTTACCTGTTACTTTTTACAGGAGTCTTCATTCTATTTTCTAACTTAACAGAATTTTGTTCTTTGGTAGCTGAGACTTTCGAAAAGGCTGTTAGGATCCTTATGCTTTGACTCATAGGTTTTCTGTCACAGTCATTCGCAACTGCAAGAGAAACACAATTGCACAATTGACTTGCACTTAATTTGGCTACATGAAAGTGTTCAATAACTGCGGAGAGTGAGCACCAGCTCCTGCTGTAGCATCCTCATTCCTGTGTGTCACATTCTTCTCAGAAAACTGTCTCAGTGGCTTCACACATTAGCCACTCTTCAGACATAAATCTCTCCGTATCCTCTTCTTCCTTTCTCTTCCTCCCCTTCCTTCTTCTTCCACCTCCTTTCTTCTCCTCTTCTTACTGCTTCTCTCTCCTTTTTTCCCTCTTTTCTTTCTTTCTTTCCTTCCTCCTTCCTTGATCTTGCACTTCCTTCTTCTCCCTGCTATTTCTCCCCATTGTCTCTCGCTGTGTGTGTGTGTGTGTGTGTGTGTGTGTGCGTGCGTGTGTGTGTGTGTGTGTGTGTGTGTGTGTGTGTGTGTGTGCACCGCGCGCTTTCAAGTGCAGGTGCATAATACAGGTTCTCTGTACCAAGCAGTTAATTTATTTCAAAGATAAACTATGAGGAAGACTTCGGGAGTAAAGTGTCACTTCAATCACACCATATTCAAAGAATTATGGGCACCATCAGTTCCACTGTCACCTCAGATGTCAACCCAGGAACACTTGGCCAATAGACTGGTGCCAGGTCTACTCACTATACAAGCAGTTTCCTAGAGTGAACTGTTTGGAAAGAAGTTATTGTGGTGCCCACATAAGGTAACAGGAAGTCATGTTTCGCTTCCTTGTGAGTAGAATATTTTCATAAAATATATGGAGTTATTCTGCAAGAGAATTAGTCTCCTTTCCCTTATTACATTGGCTATTTTTTTATCACAAACTAATGGATATTTATTTTAGTCTTTGGTTTATAATTCACTACTATATTATTAATTTTGTAATTTGTGCCAGTGCCCTATCCTCAGCCATTGGGAGTGCTTTCATACTGACTCATGTCAATCTGATATGTTTCATCATTTTTAGAAGTATTTTAGTTTTTAGTCTTCACACTACAAGATTCTCTAATATCTTGTATATATCCTGCCCCAATCCAAAATTTAGCTATTTCTTCAAGGAATCTTGGTCATTTTACTAGAGAATAACATTAGAGACAGACCAGACAGTTAGATGTGCTGGTTGCTATAGGAGTGCTGCTACTTCTCCATTCTCTCAGGAGGCAGGGCTGGGGAATATACTGGCAAAGGCTGCTTCCTGCTCATCTGTGTATCTGCAGTATATTCTCTGTTTACAGGGTCCACATCTATATTGTTATTTGGGACTTCTTACTTAAGTCCTTAATACTTATCCAGTACCTTATGGCTCCTTCTAGCTTCCTGTCATGTTAATCTGTTACCTCTCTAACAGCCCAAAGTGTCTCCACAGTTTTGTCCAACAGAACAGCATTCTTCAAAATACCAGATCAGAGCTCATCAATTTTAAGATCCTAAAAACTGAGAGAGAAGATACAATGACTAAACCTATAAAGACCCCAAAAGACAAGAGCATGAGGTAAAAACAAAGGAAAGTCCAAAATTACAGGCTTTAGTTAATAATTGTGTGTTACTTTTGGCTCCTCAAATACGACAAATCCAACAAAATGTTGAACGATGGAAACAAGTGAAGGCACATGGGGACTCTGTAAAATAACTGAAAATTTTCTATAAGCACAGTTTCATTCTAAAATAACACGTATTAAATATTAAGAAACAATGAAGGCTTAGAAGTAGCTAGCATAGATGAGGCAAGAAACCACTAGCCCTGATATCTGTTTGGTTTTTTTTTATAATAATCTTTGTCATTTCAAAAATGAAAACTGAAAAGAAATGTTTGTTGTTTGAGTTTCTTTGACCACTAAAGTGGCAGGGATCTTTAAAAGTTATTATTTCCATTCATATCCATGACTTTATTTGTTTTTGTTGCAACTGAATTCTTCTGACTTGCTGTTAATTGACTTCCATCACTGTCGGGAAGTTTTGAATGATGTTGCTGTCTCTGTCAGTGATTAACAGGAAACCTGCATTTAGAAAGATGAATTCTCAGTCATCCACACACAGATAACAATTTGGAGCATATGTAGGTCTGCTTGTCATATCTATTTAGGGCACTATAAGAATGAAAAGACAGTGTTGGTGTCAAGAGCTTCTTGGCTACAACATGTACTCTGTATGACCTTGAAGAAGTTACTTAACCACTTGGGCCTAGGTTTTCATATCTGTGAAATGCAAACAAAAGATACATTATCATCTTATCCCATATGATGACACATGTGTATAAATTATTAGCATAGACCCAGAAATAGAATTTATAACCGATAAATGGGAGGATGGAATAAGATATATTTTTTCAGTCATGGGGTCATATAAAGATTCCAACATTAGCATATGGTGTTTTACACAACAAAATCCAACCTCTTTGGGATTAGGTTTGCATTATGCTTTGAACATTTAAATGTTATAATTTTTCCTTTTGAAATGATAATGAGAAAAGGCATATGTTGAAAAATAATAAAAGAATATCAGATATTAGCACTAAGAAGGTACTCTCTGGGTGTCATCATTTCCTGAGATCTAGTTGCTTTTAAATGTTCAATGCCACATGAGAAAATGGATCGACTTCAAAATCAAAATACAGGGTCCTGGGGTCCTTTGGCAGACCATTCACTGTCATGAGCAGCAACTTCCCAACCAGATGCTTTATTCGAGTTTGCAGTTGATCTTCAACCTTAATGAGCTTCAAGGAAACGCATAAGATATATTTAATATCAAATGGGCAGCTGCAAACCAGGGATTGTGATCTTTGTGGTTCTCATTGATGTTGTTTGTCTTGTTCAAGGACATAATTAGGATTGTGGTGGTCTTTCTACTTAAAAACTAGGCTCCCAGGAAACAGTACAGCAAATGTAATTTAGGTTATGCTTAGAAACAAATTTTAGGACATTGAATCCTTGGGTGTTTGGTTAGGTTTTCTTAGGAGCAAAGATTTCAGGGTCTCGGGTTTTTTTTGGAGGGGGGGGGGGACTGGAGACAAACATTTTTATTAAAGATGCTACCAAAAATTTGGGCAAAAATTTCAAAACAGATTTGTAAATATAATGCTTCCCTTTTCAACCAGCAGAACTTTGAAAAGATAATACCAGACAATACAATCTGAATCAACATTAGCTCAAAATCCTTATTTTTTTTAAGTGCTTTGAAATACTAGTAGCAGCTAGGTGATGGTGGCCAATGCTATTAATCCCACCACTTGGTAAGCAGAGGCAGGAATATCACTGAATTTGAGGCCAGGCTGGTTTACAAAGTGAGTTCCAGGACAGCCAGGTCTGCACAGATATGTCCTCTGTGATAGAATAGATCAGCTCTCCCCTCACTCTCTCTCCATCCCCTTCTCCTTCCTTCCTTCCTTCCTTCCCTCTTTCTCATTTCTCCATAATGTACCATTATATATACATATATATGTATGCATATGTACATATAAATATATACACATTCACATCAAAACCTATGTGAAACAAACCTATTTTGCATGTGTATCAGTTAAAAGAATCTTGGTGATATAACTCTTATGAGTTAACTGGTTGGCCCAGGACTGCTTCATCACTTAGGGCCAGAATTCTCGATGCTGCAGACTGGGTTTGGGGCACAAGGGCACAGCACGCTCTCAGTAGGGATCTGAGACATCATCCCTGTCCCTATCAACAACATTGTGACTCAGGAAAGCTTAGCTGCATCCTAAGTCCACAACCCACTGGTCAACCTGTTGCCACCATGTTGTAATCCCTGAGAAGAACCTGATCCTACCATTCCCATAGCTCCGCAGGTCCTCTTGTGGATGCAGGAAGGACTGTATGGAAGCTGAGGGCTCAGGAAGCTGGGGAGGGCCTTTGTTTGAAGGTTGAAGCCTCAAGTGGAGGAGGCTCTATTTCAATAAGACCCAAGAGTCTCCTGGAGATGGTGGGTAGGGCTCATGTTCCTGTGTCTGGTCACTCTGTTTTTCTGACTGCCTAGATGTCTAGCATGGGGACTTGGATATCCCCAGACTTTGTCAGGTGAACCCAGACAGGGCTGCCATGCCTCTCAGACTGCCAAACAGCAAGAGCATAACTCTGCAGTGACTTAGCCTGTTTTCCTGTTGCTCAGACTGTGTCAGCACCGGTTACCACCATCTCGACCCACAAAAATTTGTGTCTTGACACAGCTGTATAACTATTATCACAATCAATTTTAGGACATTTCCAACACCCAGAAAAGAAGCTTTGTACACATCAAGTGTCACTCTCCGTTTCCACAAACACACTCATGCACCTTCAATAACTAGTCAATCATAATCTACACTCTTTAGTCATAGATTTGTATATTCTAGATGTTGCACAGATATGGTCATTTGTAATTTATTTCATTTGTTTGTGTTCTTCAAGGTTCATTCATTTTCTAACACATATTAATATTTCAATTTTTCATGTCTAATGCCTAACCCTGGGAATATAGCACATTTTAGGTATTCATATACTAGTTGTTGAAGATTTAGATTGCTTCAGTCATTTGGTTCTTATGAATAATATTTTCATGAACAATCATGTGCTTTTGGGTGGACACAGGTTTTCAGATATATATACATATATATAATATATATATGTAATTGTTTTCCTATTTTGTGAATTTCAAATCATGCATCCTATTCCCATTCATCTCTCACTTATCCTCAGACCCGTGCTCTGCCTTTGAAACCTCTCTCAACAGAAAAAAAATCTCATTGTGGAAGTTGTAGTGTGTCTCAATGTGTCCTACAATATTCCCTTTTGTACACACTTTTTTGGTTACAAATGTTCATTATAATGACTCTTTGGTCTGGTACAAGGCCTTGGACTTCTGCTACTTTGTCAATACTGGAACCTCACTGGGACTTCTCTCAGATATTCTGTTGTTGCCTTGTGTTATGGAGATCCTGTAGTGTTGGGTTTGTAGAAATGGCCTCTTCATCCACTCCAACAGTTCATCCATGGTGTAGATGTTGGGGTGGGCCAAATCAAAGCCCTGGTTCTGGGCCTGAAACCCCCACCTCCAGGGCCAAATCTACTGTGCTTCCTAGGTAAGGTGCAGGGCCTGCTTTCCTGAATGTTGTAGCAAGTAAGGGGATGGGCTAGCTCTCCTGCTTTCATGACCTCATCAGGGCCAACTATCCCACCTGCTACCTGTGGTGAGGAAGAAAGAGAGTGGAGGAGATCTCCCCTTTGCCAATGCCACCACTCAGTGGATAAGAGCCAGGACCAACTCTCCTGGGCTCACACCCCCTGGGTTGGTTCACCTGAAACCTCCACATCTAGGGCTAGCTCTATTGTGCTGCCCAGATGAGATGCAGGGCCCACTCTTCTGAGTACTGCAGCATGTGGTGGGCAGGAACAGCTCTCCTGCTCTTGTGAACTAATGGGGCCAGATCTGTCTGCCACTGGTGGTGATGGTAAAGAGATGGGAGGATATCTCTCCCTCACCAACACCACTGCAAAGCAGACAAAAGACAGGACTGGCTCTCTCACAGTCACCCTCAGAGCCAGCTCACCCACAACCCCACCTTCCGCGTCAGCTGTACTATGCTGTTCAAGCAAGGTGTAGGGCCTGTTCTTCCAAGTGCTGCCACTAGTGAAGGACAGGGACAGTTCTCCTGCTCTCATGATCCCAGGGCATCTCCCACCTGCTATGGGTGATGAGGGGTGAGGGAGAGGAGGTGTCTCTCCCTTGTCCATGCCACCATAAGGTAAGGCTAGCTCTCCCAAGCTTGCATTCTTGGGGCCAGTTCACTTGAAACTCCAAAAATCCACAGGGCCTGCTCTCCTGAGTACTGCAGCTGATTAGAGTCAGCGTCGGTTTTCAGTTCTTTTGAATGAACTACCTAGGAAGGAAATTGGTGAATGACTTCTGAGAAACTTCCAGAAGGTAGTCTTCAAAGTAGTTATTCCATTTCATATTCCCATCAGCAGGCTATTCTAGTCTTGCCTAAACAAATTTATTTCTACGCTTTTCCATCAGAGCCTCACACAGTAGAAAATAAGAGATAAATGAATACAAGTATGTACAGTTGTCCCAGTCTATCGTTTGGACACACGATGGGCCCAAAGGACACTCAGCTAAAGTCTTGATCTCCAGCCAGTAGAATCATTGAAAGGTAGTTAGAATATGAGCATGTTATTCTCATCAATGGACCAGACTATGTATGTCCAAGCCATGCCCTTTTAGGCTGTCCTAGGATATATTGCAATGTCAAAGTTCAGGTACCTCTGTAACATAACATTAATGAATCTATAGCTGAATGAACTATTTGCAGGTGATGTCTCATTGGAAGAAGCAGACTAGACTATCCCCTTGAAAGTTCCCTGTCAAGGATTAGTCCCTTGCTTACTTGCTTTCTACTTCCTGGCTATCAATAGATAACCAGCTCAACTCTCACATGTTCCACATATTCAGCCTCACAAAGCCCAGGAAGGGCAGAACCAAAACCAAGCTTCAGGCTGTGTGCTGAAACCAGCAGCCAAAATAAACTGTTCTTCCTGGAAGAGGGTTTTCTTAAGTATTTTGCCATAGTGACAGAAAAGGTAGCACCCATGGAGTCTGAATTTGTGGATACAACAAATCATAGACTTAAAATGTCTGGAGAAAAAAAAATGTCTCCATACTGTTCAAGTAAAGGCCATTTTTAAAGTTGTTATTTTCTGAATAATAACTATAAACAAAACATTTACATTTTATTAGATAATATAAGTAATGTCTATATGAGTTAAAATACACAGGAGGGTGTACACAGGTTACATGCAAATTCTACATCATCCTATAAAAGGATTTTGGGCACTGGGGTTTTGGTGTTTCAGGGAGTCTTGGAATCAGGTACTGAGGGACACCGATTCTTAGCCTTACACTTACTAAATGTTTGACAGCCACTATTGATACTCAATATATGCAATAGTAAATCAGGACAGCCAAATATTCTTCTGCCACCATAAGCCTTTAACAAAAACAAAATATAAATGACAGGTTCTTTATAAGTTCTGGCCTTTTGCCAGGTGGATCCCTGAGAGCTTGACTTAGAGGAAGGATTCCTGTTCATAGCCACTCTGATATTCTAGCTGAGCAAATGTGATTTGTGAGCTGAGTGCTCTTCATCCCCTTCCATCAGGCTATTTATACCCCTTACAATTTCGCTCTTGATGAGAAGGCATAAAATATTATTGGCCCTGTATGCTTGCCTCATAATACACAGAACGTACATAGACGTTATTAAATATTGTTAAATGAAGGGCTGAATAGGTTCACTAAAATGCCTGAATATTGAAAGAATTTGTTAACCCCAATGATGCCACAGAAAGTAGTGACAGCATGTCCCTCATTCATCTTTGAACAGCAACCATTTTTAAATGGTTCAATAAGGCCATACAGAAGTAATATTCTGAATCCTGAGCATGGCCCAGGATTCAAGAATCTAATTCGCATGTTGTCTCTGGCATTCATTTTACCTTAAAGAATTCATTTTAGTCTTTGGAAATCAGGCCATTTATAAAAATGATTTGTGTACAGTGTCTAAAAAGCTTTGGTACTCCTTAATTCCATGAAAATATTCAGGTACAATTTACTGTCCTGACTTTCTTCTCCTTGGAGAATTCTCTGTACGTTTATACACAGTGTTTTCAGGTAGGGTGAAATGAAATGCCAAGCACAGGGAATCTTAAGGTGAAGCATATTACATGACTTGCATTTGGCACAGATTATCCAACCGCATTCAAAGACTTTGAGGCAGAAACTGCATGAGTAGTAAAGAAAAGCATTTAAGGCTTAGAAAATGGGACCAATGATATCCCAAAGGGACCTGTTCAGTTTAACTAGGGCTGTTCAGTTCCAGCACTTCTCCACTTAAGCTCACAAGGTCTCTGTGTCCATCTATTCCTTCCCTGCCTACTACTTAGTCTGCACTAGCTCTCTATCTTCTGTTACTTTTCTGCCTGACTCCTTGTCTTTTTATCACCTTGACCCCTCTAACATTGATGGCTACTAAGAAACATGATGACCTTCTTCCCTGTCATCATATTTGCTTGTGTGTATGGTGATAACAGAAAAGAGAGGAGCTAATAGGGTAGAAGGAATGCCTGGAGAGAGTGTTACCACTCTCTCAATCACATGTGCTCTGAGCAAAGATGCCCAACACGCTCAACACAGGAAGACAGATATCTGATGTGTGTGTGTGTGTGTGTGTGTGTGTATACATAGATATGTATTTACATGTACATATATTGTATTGTACACATTATATATATATATGATTTTGTCACTGTCACACTTCCCAAATAATAAAGTGGCTGTGTTCCAAGGAAAGCCTGTCAGTGAAAGCACTGGGGAAAGCATTGTATGCATTCTAAAATCTCAGACGAAGAAAATCTCAAAGCACCACTTAAAATGGGATGCTCGAAACTCTTATGTGTAGTGTATCACATGCATCAAGTTCTCCATTTTTGTAATAACATTAATTTAGTGTCTGATTTATAATTCATACTAAAAATCACTTTTGTAATTAAGAGTAAATATTAGCCTACAGCAGCATGCCTGTCTTTTTTTTTTCAGTTCTCAGAAGATATTTTCCTATCCTTGAAATACTATAACCCATAGAAATATAAGTAAAAGGGGGTCTATAAAAGTACAAAATCAAGAGAGTGAGAAAGTACCACGTATCCTCCAGCTGTAGTACAATGACAGGAACTAGAGAATGGCCTTCCAAATGTAGTAGTACCAGGACAGAAACTGGGCACTAGCAAGATGGATTGGGAGGTAAAGGCACTTGCCACCAAGCTTGACAATTTGAGATTCATATACTGGACCCATATGGTAGAAGAAGGAACAACTCCTACACATTTTCCTCTGACCACCATGCACACACTGAACCACATAGGCAAACTCATGCAGATACATCGTGAGTACACACACACACACACACACACACAAGCAAATAGATATACAGAGAAATTTTAAAAGGGGAACTGGAGCAAGATACATGAGCTGACCAAGAAAAAAAATCAAAATATTTTAGCATATCCTATCCTACAGAACTTATTTAAAAAAAATTTTTAACCATAAAAACACATTGGCATAGGGTGCTGATTATTGATGGGTTATTTGGATTTAAACTGTCACAGCCTTAATGAGTTTCAAGTATTTCACATAAGTTTTCCATTTTACCTTCTGTAGGCTTTCTCTTTGAGGTCAATCAGTGCTCCTAAGTCTTTACCTTTTTCCTATAATAGATTGTATATCCTTATTGCCCTGTGGCTTTCCAGGGTTCCAGTAACATAAGTAAGTAAAGTCTACAAGATACTTTAACACTGGCTTGACCATGTGACATCTCTATCCAATACAATGTTAGTGGCATAAGACAAGCAAAGAATTTAAATCTGTAATTGAATTTGATTGATGTGTTTCTTCCATCTGTCAAGTGATTCTTTTCTTGATATGGTAAAACTGTAGTCATGTTGAAACATATGTGGATAAGAAGAAGGGAAAAGAAATCTAGTTATCCAATTCAATCACTTTAATGATGCTTAAAGCAAGTGTGTTAAACAGAAAATTACGAATCCAAGTAGAGTCAGGCCACGCAACACAAACTTGAAATCCAAAATATCATGAGAGTGACACAAAACAATCAAAAAAAGTTTAAGATCTAGCTGGGCTACAGACTGACTTCAAGGCTAGCCAGGGTGAATTAGTGAAACCTTGTCTCTAAATCAAATCAAAATGAAGGCTGAGGATAATACCCAAGTGGTACAGTCTTTACCAAGAATTTAAGAGGCCCTAGATTCAGGCTGCAGTACAAAAAAAAACCAATCTAAAAAGAGAGTTAACATTTGGGCAACACCTATAACCCTAGAGTTTAGGATGGTGAGACAGGAGGCTGGCCAATATGAGGCCAACATGGGCTACATAATGAGTTTGAGTTCGCCTAGGCTGAGTAATGAGACATATTCTCAAAAAAAACAATTAAAAAAAATCCAAATAGAATATATAAAATGTTTATCATAAATGACTATTCTTAATAATTCTTCTCCTAAAATCTCTGTCCTTTCAAATTGGTTAATCATAAGGTCAAATTTTCTAAGTTCCTTGTCATATACAACCCTAGAAGACTCCATCCTCTCTCCTTGTATTAATGACTTTTCTTAAAATTCACCCTTTTCTTAAAATCTCACTGTAAAAGTGTTGATCACCAAGACCAACAACTTGAGTTTGATCCCTACAATCCATGTAGTAAGAGAGAGCTGACCACCAAAAGTTGTTTTCTGATCTCTATATGTTCATCATGGCATGTGCCTACCTACACAAAAACACACACACATGCATGCACACAAAATGAATAAGGTATTTTTAAGATTTAAAAAATATTTTATTAACTCTTTGAGAATTTAGTACAATTCATTTTGATCATATTCATCTCCCCTCCCTCACCTCTTTCCAGATCCACCTCTCCCCATCCATACTCTATTCTTCCAACTTTGTATCTACTTTAAAAACAGCAACAACCAAAGAACAACAACAACAAAACCACATTGAGTCCAATTTCTGTATACTCTTCTGTGGCTATCCACTAGACTGGTTAGCATTCCAGAAGCCACAACCTTAAGGAAACTCTCAATCTCTTAGTACAATCAATTGCCAGTAGCTACTCAGCTAGGGGTAGGACTTTAGGCCTACCTACCCTCCATGGTGGGGTTCTATTCATCTTGAGCATGTATAGGTCTTGTAATGATGTCACAACCACTGTGAGTTCATATCCACAACTTTCCTGTTGTGTCCAGAAAACAGTTTCTTTGTAGTAATTCACCACTTCAGGCTTTTACAATATTTCTTCCCTCTCTTCTGCAATGATCTCTGACCCTTGGGAGTAGGAGGCTTTAGGGTGGAACGTGTCTGTCTCCTATTCTTTGTACCAAGGTCAGTTGTGGGTTTCTGTGTTAAACACCATCTATTCCAAAACAAAGCCTCTCTGGTGATGGTTGAGAGAAACACTAATCTATATATAATGATTATACATTATGAATCAGTTTAATATCATGTTCATTTAGCTGAAAAATAGTTCTCCCCTAGGGCCTATCATCTGTCTAGCCACAGATGGCTTCAATAACAGTACCAGATATGTGTTTAATCTTGTGACCTTAAGTTCAATCAGAAAGAGATTGGTTACTCTCATGACATTTGTGCTATGACATACTGTACACGGGGCATATCTTGTTCCCAGGATTCACAGATGAGTAAAACTGATTACTTTTCTCCTTTTGTAGTATGTATGGCACCTTATACAACTATGGCTCGGTAGTAGTTATTTGTCTCAAGTTTTTGAAATTCACTTTGATACCTCATGTGAAGAAATCGATGACAAGCTGGTACATAGTTATGTCCAGGTTAACAACTCTAATACACTAAGAAGGAGTCCAAGTTATTTTCTGAATACTTTTTACAATCTTACTGTTTAAATGACCTCTCCACATTTGTCTTGTGAAGTATT
Source organism: Lophiomys imhausi (assembly GCA_907164525.1). Classification (NCBI taxonomy): domain Eukaryota; kingdom Metazoa; phylum Chordata; class Mammalia; order Rodentia; family Muridae; genus Lophiomys; species Lophiomys imhausi. Next base: position 6,261,011 of record CAJQZJ010032546.1, read on the forward strand.
GATTTCATGAAGCATGTTTACACAGCACATGTGCTAAATATTCTGATAAATCAATTTCACTGAATTTAAAAAAGATCTGAATCTAGAGCACACTCTCATCCCAGTGCTGTCTGTCCTTTTTATTAAGTGAACCAAATAAGAAATTAGTTGTTTGCACATGGATTTTGCACATAGATGGCACTCAATAGATTCTATTGAAGATTGGGAGAGAAAGATAAGAAACAATAGCTTTGGTATGCATAAAGTACAGTCAGGTTGACAGCCAGGGGACCTGGTACCACTTGCAATGCCAACTTCCCTCAAGTATTTACTAGTATTCAAATTTGATCATTTCTTTTTTTGTAGACCTTCCAAGTCTTTTAGTGTTTATCTGATATTTTGTATTTAATGAAAACACTCTATTTACCATTTTTTTCTCATATCCAAGTTCTATCCAGACCCGACCCTGTTTAGCTTCTGAGTTCATACAAGATCAGACACACTCAGGTTGCATGGTCATAAACTAAACTTTATTCCTAAAACTACATAGCCTTTACATTAATCAGAGTATATCTCTCCTCAAAGACTTTCATTTACAATTTCACATTCTTTGCCAAAGTACCTCTGATTAGGGTTCTTGTGTGTAAAGCTTACAAACTGTATTATTTCTGCATTCTCCCATCCATGTCCTGCTTTGAATTGTGGATTCAGGTAGTTTTAGGTGGAAGAGTAGCTAACCTGACACTAAGGTCTCGTTTTCCTCTCATCACTGTACATAAAAACTATAATTTTATATCAAATAAATATATAAAAGCAAAAGAAAACACACACAAAAATCAAGAAGCCCCCAGCCAATTGCTGTTCATGGGGGCATGCCAGACAACATCAGAGTGTTCTTCCAGACATATACCCAAGTGTGGCTCAATAAAAACCACCCGCAATCAAGTCCCATATATCACTGTACTCACTTAGAACTTTCAGCTTTAATTAACTTCCTACATTCAACATGGAGAAATCTGTGCAAGGCTTTCAACTGCCATGAATATAGCTTCACAAAATGTGACCTATATCAGAGATTGTTCTGTGCTTTCAGAGGAGTCAAATCAAACACCATTTGGTAAAATGTGAAATGATTAGAGGGAACAGTGAAATTAGAAACTCCATGCCAAGGAGATCAGTGAACTATTAGAAACTGAAAGGCACTTCTAGAGTGGTTCTATGATATACTCTACTCTCTTGAAGATGTTAATAGCAATATATCTCCAAAAAGTTATACCGGGTACCTCAATACTTAGGGGTGGCCATATGGAATGACCTCTGAACTCCCTGGTCTACAGATCTAAGTCCCAGATGCTTGGAGGAAAAATGGTGCTTGTATGACTAGATATATTTACTAGGAGTTTTCTGAAAATGAAAAGATGAGAGTCCCCTTTCCATCTAATGACTGAGCAGGTTCAAAGTGGACAATTTGAATGTCTTTATGATCGTAAATGAAGAGAGAAATCTTATACACCCTAATGGGTAAGCAGAAGAAATGAGTAGGAGGGTTAGAGTCAGCTGTGTGGCAGGCTGGTTTTCCCTTCTGGGGATGATCTAAGTTCCTCCTTGGTTCGCAATCCCCTTGATCATTAGGAGTTATGAAATCAAGTGGCTCTGGAGCCACCAGGCAAACATAAATAATTAGAATGTACTCAGTCTATGCCTTGAGTTCCTTGTAAGTTCATGTCCTAAATCACAGAAATTGTCACTATCATTTCCACTGATTGTTACCTTGTAGGAATCTGGAACTGACCCCATCAGCAGATGTTTAAGTCACCAAAATAAAGGAGTAATGGAGAGAGGTTGGTAATGTGGGGTTTTATGCAAACCTCCATTGTTAAAATGCTGATAAGTGTCCCTGTGCTGGCTAAAGAAAACATGCCCGCAGGTTCAGCCCAGCATCACAGACCCTGAATTTGCAATCCACATTGCAGAGCAGTGCTAGTCACAGTGGGGCTTCAAAAACACCTGTCCATAAATTGTCCCCAGCCTGTGACAAGATAGGGAGCCAACACCAGAATGCAAATCATCTGCATCAGTAAGTGTGTTGTCTGGCCTGCCAACACTGCTTTTCAGGGGGATTTTCTTTTATAGAATAAGCAGGACATTTACATTCTGGAATGAATGCCTTATCTCCTGGGTTGCATTCTGGGCAGCACAGCTTTCTGAAGAATCCTTCAGGGTCCCTTCATGGTGCTTTAGCACAAACTCCACAGGATCAGCAGGGCCCTGCAATGGAGAGAAAGGGAAAGGAGACAGTAGATGCTCAGAAGGTCTGGGAAATTACAGGTGGCCAAAGACATCACTGGCAGTCCAACTCCACCCATGGAATGACTGTAGTGGGAGTGGGCAAAAAAAAAAAAAAACTCATCATCCAGGCCCATTATCTCTTCTCTTCTCATATCCAACAGTCAGTTTGTTTGAGTAATGTAAAAATCTATATCTCGCAGCTAGTTAAGGTATACTGCACATAGATTCTCTTTCTGGTGAAAATTGTTTGTCTGTCAGTTGTCTCTTAGCTCTTTTATATACAGTCCATACTCTACCAAAGAGTGCAAATATCAGGAGGATACAGTGTCCAGGCCAGTATCTGCTACATAGAAGTAATAGATGATGAATAAGAATGTTATATCAAAGACATGGTACATAAGATAAATGGATATATCAAATTACCTAGGTCCTAGAAGGAGAAACAGATGTTTTAGTGTTTCTAGAGACTAGTGTATATCTTTCTGGGAACCGTTACAAACACTTTGTTTTATGTCCAAGGCCAAGAAGGATCCTCATCAGGGACAAACACAGGAATACAGGATAAGAAACATCTGAAACTGAAGTTTCTGAAAAAAAGAAGGTGGCTCAATGGTTAAAAAAGAACTTGACTTGCAAGCCTGTCAACCTGAGTCAAATCCCTGGAACCCACATCAAAAAATGATTTAAACATGGACAGCATGGTGGTACACTTCTGTAATCCTGGCAATCCTACATCAAGATCAGAAGCAGGGAAGAAGAATCACCTAGAAGCTTGCTGGTTTGCTAGCCTAGAGTATACAGTATGGTAGAAACAAGAGAGGAAAGAGCTGATTCACACAAGCTGTGCTCTGAGTTTGACACATGCACCATGGCACTTGTGTACTCACAATGACACACATACACACAAACACACACACACACCCTAAACAAATGAATATTTTTAAAGAACTGAAAGTGGAAGATATGAGAGAAGTTGGGATTAAAGTTCTCAAACATTGGCTTAGTAAATAATTAATCAGTAGTCTTTTAAGCTAAGAGTGGATTAATCTGTCTGGAATATTTAAGAGAGTCAAAGGTGGAAGGGCTGAGCAGGTGTCAATAAAGACCATGGTGTAAACTGTAAAGAACTGAGTTCAGATCCCAAACACCTATGTAAAGGCCAGACATGGCATCCCATTGCCAGGGAGGTACAGACAGGAAGATTCAGATTCAGTTGAGACCATGTCTCAAAAAAATAAGGCAGAAAGCAATTGAACAAAATATCTGGAACCAACCTCTGGTCTACACACACACACACACACACACACACACACACACAAATGAAGACTCCAAGTTCCAAGAAAAGCCATAAGTATGGCTGATGAGAGGCTGGATGGCAGAGCTGCAGCCAGAGATTGCCAATGAAGGAGGCAGAGTTTTAAACATCTGCCCTGTATGCTAAAACTCCTTGAAACAGTACTGCTATTGACTGTTCCTTCAAGCTCTTGACCTTCTTTGTTCTTCATAATTTCAATCCATATGTTGGAGTTTTGTGGCCTTTTCTCACATTTAAAAACTCATTATTTTTCTGATCTCCTTAGTCTATTTCCTCCTATTCCTGGTGCTAATAGAAGAAAGGGGAAACTCCACCACTGGGATTACAGGTATAGACTACCATGTCTGATTTACTTTTTAAAACATAAAAATTAGAGATCCAAACTCAAGTCCTTTTGCTTGTGAAAGACCCGGGAGAGGGAAGTCTCTCAGCCGACACTATGGATATCACAGCCATGCAAAAACTCGCAAGAGACCATCTTGATGCAATCACAAGAGGTTTATTTCAGGGGGGGGTCAGCGCGCTGAGGATGCAACTCATATCCCATGCAGGGGTAGAGGAGCTGCGACCCTTAGCTGCCTGGGGATGAGGGTTTTATAGGGGAGCACCACAAATTAAGGGGGTGGGGGAAATCACAAGTGGAAAGTACCAACTCATTATTTAGTTAATCAGCAGAAAACACACCATATACTTGCTTTTCTCAGGAATGAATCTAATCTTACTTCGCCATCTACTTTGTGGTCAGCCAGTTCCTGAAACCCAGGGCCCATGACTCGATTGACCTTCATTCTCGGTTCTACCTTTTTTTTTTTTTAAGATTTATTTATTTATTTTTATGTATATATGAGTTGCTCTATCTGCATGCACACCTGCAGCCAGAAGAGGGCATCAGATCACATTGTGAATGGCTGTGAGCCACCATGTGGTTGCTGGGAATTGAACTCAGGACCTTTGGAAGAGCACTAGTCAGTGTTCCTAACCGCTGAGCCATCTCTCCAGCCCGGTTCTACCATTTTAATGATCAGCTAAGTTCCTAGCTGGCCTGACTCCTGCCAAGGGCGGGTCTCTAAAATTTTTATTCCTTTCACTTGTATAGCATGCACTCGACCTACTGAATCATCTCCCCAGACTCTTAAATCCACCACTTATTTGGCGCATATTATGTGCCAGGTGTTGCACTGTTGTATAGTATGTGTTGCTCATATGAAACATCACACAAGGTGCTATTCAGCCTCCTCCACTTACAAAATAGCATATACATCATGCCTTAATCTAAAAGATAGTAATCAACGGAATCAAAAGGAAGATACAAGTCTATTGATGCTGGAGCTCAAGCTCATTGGCAGAGTCCTTAATAATGAAATGGATGGCTCCTTCTAATTGAGACTTCTAGTCAGGGCTATTTCTGGTATTGGCACAGCTCCATGAAGGCCCAGTCACTCTGAACTTCCCCATAGAGAAGGAAGATGAGCGAGTCGGACTCAAAGTCCAACCAGGCCCTGGCCTCCAAGCAGGAAAAGGACTGGGCTGAGAAGTGAGGCCAGGGCAGGCAGCGCAAGCAGCCTCAGAAGGAGCCTAGTGAAGTGTCAACATCAAAGAGACCTTGGGGCCTACCAAAGGGAAGCAAAAATAAGCATGCCTCCAAGACATGGAAAACTACCTCAATTCCATAGATGAAACCAAGGAGGGCAACCAAGAAACTGAGAAGGAGGAAGAGGAGGGCAAATCCCAGGAGTCCTCAGAGGAGCAATGACTATGTGCAGTGCCGCCTACTCCCTAGCCACCCAAGAGCAGCTTTCCTCTGTGGATGGAAGCCCTGCTCTCAGGCCCCTCCTCGCCCCCACTACACACAACTGCACCAGCTACAGGCTCTGCCAGGCTCTGCGGGATCCTCGGAAACAGGGTTTGGCTTAGTATCTGTGCCCTCCTCCCCAAAACACCTGCTGTGTCCTGACAAGGCTAAATTCCCATTTAGCCCATTTAGCTGCATCCCATCCTACTGAGCATCCCCCTTAGAAACATTGTTCTCTGAGCTCTCTTTTGCAACTCCCTTCTGCTCTGCTGTTCCTGGCTTTTTTGTAGAGGATCCTAGAACCATTCCTGGCCTTAAGGGGCCCCAGTCTCCTTTCATTCTGACAAACCCCATTGGCCAACATGGCAGCAGGTGTGGTCAGGGCAGGGGATGCTTTGATCCCAGCATGGCCCCTACCAAGCTGTCACAAGGTAGGTTTCTCAGTCTCTTCTCCCCACCCTACCTAGATCCTGCACTAGGTTAGATAACCACCTTGGCCTACAGGCAGTAGATAGATGTTGTTCTCACCTGGGACCTGGCAGATTGAAGTAACAGATTGGGAACAACTATCCATCCCTAGAGGTCCTATTCTGGCTTCTAACTAAGCCAGATGGGTCAGCAAGGAGCTTGTCTTGCCCACCTCCTTTTGCTCCTCCCTGCCCCTCAAAGTTCTGGTTCCATCTTTTCCTCTCTTCACAAACTACCTCTGGATACTTGTATTGTTTTTTGTTCAATGTTCATTCTTAGACACCCACCATTGCTCCTGTTGCCAAAGCCAAACATCATCCTCCCATTTTACCTGAACCACAAGACATTCTAGGGGAAGTGGGATGGACTGGGGCAGGGCAGGCTGGTTATACACTGCCCCACACCAGGGAAGGTGAGGCCCTGCCCCATGGATGCTGCAGTAGAGTGAGTTAAGGGACCCATTTTGATGGGAAAAGGGTGTAGGACCACTTTCTTCCCTTGTTCTGTTGGGGAGGGGTTGGCAGTATTTGTCCCAGCCTGGGACTCCTTCTCTGGTTTCCTATTTGCAGTTACTTGAATAAAAAATAACCTTTTCCGAAAAAAAAAAATGGATGGCTACTTGAATCACTACCATGTTGAAGCCATTAGCTTTAAATTATTTCCAAACCACACAATAATTTCACATGATTTTTATCAGTCACTTTAACTATAGGAAAAAAATAAGATTAGAAATGCTAGGTAATTTATTCCAAGTCACATGGATGGTCAAAAATTCAGACATAGAATATCCTTGCTTTTTGTCCGGACCACACTGACAGAGCCAGGAGCATCTCCCCTGGTTACTTTGCTCACCCTCTACTGTGGTTTCCCTTTACTTTATCAATCTGTCCATATTGAACACCTTAAAACTAGAAACGTTCCCAATGTACCTCACAGATCTGCAATTTGGTCAAGGCTCCATAAAGAAGGTTCCTCTCTACTTTGTGTGACATCATCTGGGGTAATCTGAGGATCTTCTTTCCATGCAGTTCATTTATAGGGTGCCAAGTAATTGCTGGATCTATCCAGATCAGCCTGGGCATACAATCATGGGCCTCTCTCCAAGCAGGCTTGGTTCCTCAAAGCAAAGTAGCTGAATTCCAGTGTCCAGAATCTCTGTTGAAGGCAGAAGAGAACTTGCTAGGAAAAAATTCTGAAGCTAAATAAATAAAAAGAATTGCACCACAGCACTTAAGGGGGAGAAAAATCAAAGAATTCACAAGCATATTGTAAAATGCACACATTGCTCCACAACTTCTCAAGCACATCCTATAATTTCTGCTGAGTTATGATAGGAAACAACACATGGGCTTCAAGATGGTGCATGCCTTTAATCCTAGCACTCAGGAGGCTGAGGCATGTGGATCTCTGTGAATATGAAGCTAATCTAGTCTATTGAGCTAGTTACAGGATAACCAGGGCTATACAAATAAACCCTGTCTTGAAAAAAATGTTCCAAGTCCTAGCTTGTCATTCTGCAGCTTCTGTGAAGTTTGGGCCTTGTCAGGTACTCTCCCAGGAAGCCTTGTCAGTCATTAGGCCAGAAGGGTATGCTTCTCCTCCAATGGACCAGCTATGTCTGTTTCTGGGCAGAAAAGGATGAAACATGGACAGGATCTGTGCCACAGGATATCCTGGAAAGGTAGGAGAAAATATGATTTCCATCATAAAGAGTTACAGCTGTTATGATAAACATACAGGAAAGATAAACTCTCCCTTCAGTGTAGCAAAAGGTCACAGCTCTTTTAGCTAAGCTGCTGGCACCAGGCTGGGCAGTTTCAAGAACCTCACTGCTACTGGACCAAGCCAAGAGACTTCAGGAGTCCAATTTGGCTGGGGCAGATCTGAAGGCTGCTTCAGGAACAGCCGGAAACCCAACATGAATACCACAAGTGAACACTAAGACAAGAGTCATGGGAATAGAGCTGAAACTTGGTGCCTCTTCAAGCTTTGGAGGTGGTTACTGGGGTGTCAACAGCAATGAGGCAGGCTGAGGCAAGAGCTTGCGCCCTACGCATCCCAAAGTGAGCTCTGACTGCCAATGCCAGGAGCTTGGCTTAGGCAGGCAGATCAAATGATGAATTCTTCTGGGAGGGACAAGGTCCTTCCTTCCCAAGTGAGTCTCAGATAATCATGGCAGAGAAATGGAGAGAGAGAGAGAGAGAGAGAGAGAGAGAGAGAGAGAGAGGGAGAGAGAGAGAGAGAAGTTCATTTCATGAACAGGGACATTATAAGTTTTTGACAATGGGAGGAATTGTGGGGTGACTGTGTTTGATCCAATGCGGCTAGGCTAGGGATACTTCATTTACACACAGAAGCACAGTCTTAACTTTTCTTTTTAATTTATTTTTCAAGTTTCATCTCGATCAGAGTCCCCACGCCCTCCTCTTCTCCCTCTTCTTCATCTCTATCCTCTCCTTCTCTTCAGATGAGGGGCCCCCACATATCAAACCCCCGCAGTTCATCAGTCACATGAGGGCTAAGAGCTTCCTCTTGAACTGGAGCTTGACACGACAACCCATCTAGGGTAAGCTGTTCCACTAAGCAGCAACAGGGTCCATGACTTGCTGCTGGGTGGAGTTTTTCATAGGATAGTTATGCTAGGTTCCTGTCTGTTTTGATCTATGGATTGTAGGATGGTTGTCCTGAGCTATATGGTTAATATTCACTTATAAGTAAGTAACATGTATATCTTTTTGGGTCTGAGTTTGCTCACTTAGGTTGACCTTTTATAGTCCTGTCCATTTGGTTGCAAATTGCATAATTTCCTTATTTCCAATAGTTGTGTATTATTCCATTGTATAAATGTACCACAGCTCTTTTTTTTAAATCCATTCTTTGATATAAGAACATCTGGATTGTTCCCAGTGTCTGGTTATTAGGAATAGACCTGTTATGAACATTGTTGAGGTGATATCCTTCTGGTTTGGTGGAAAATCTTTTGGATATATACATAGGAGTGGGTCTTGAGGTAGAATTATTTCTAGTTTTCTAAGATATTGCCAGACTGATTTGCAAAGTGGTTATATAAGTTTGCACTCCCACCAGAATGAGGAGTGTTCCTCTTCCTCCATATTCTCTCCAGCAAGTGCTATCTTTTGAGTTTTTTATCTTAGCCAGTCTGACAGGTGTAGGATGGAATCTCAGAGTTATTTTGAGATGTATTTCCCTGAAGACCAAGGATGTTGAACATGTGCCTCTCAGCCTTTAGAGATTCCTCTTTTGTAAATTCTCGGTTTGGCTCTGTACCCCAGTTTTGGATTGGATTATTTGATTTGTTGTTGTTTAATTTCTTAAGTTCTTTATACATTTTGGATATTAGCACTCTGTCAAATGTGGGGTTGGTGAAGATCTTTCCCCAATCTGTAGGCTGTCATTTTGTTCTAATGACAGTGTACCTTGCCTTACAGAAGCTTTTCAGTTTCATAAGGCCCCATTTGTTGATTATTGATCTTAGATCCTGAGCTATTCATTTTCTCTTCAGGAAGTTGTCTCCTGTGCCCATGAGTTTGAGGCTTCTCCCTGCTTTCTCTTCTATTAGATTTAGTGTCCAGTTTTATGTTTAGGTCTTTGATCCACCTGGACTTCAGTTTTGTGCAGGGTGATAAATATGGGTCTATTTGTATTCTTCTACATGTTGACATCCAATTAGACCAGCACCATTTGCTGATGCTTTCCTTTTTTCCATTGTATGGTTTTGGCTTCTTTGTTAAAAGTTAAGTGACCATAGGGTGTGGGTTTATTTCTGGGTCTTCAATTCAATTACATTGATCAACTGGTCTGTTTCTACACCAATACCATGCTGTTTTTATTACTCTTTCTCTGCAGTACAGCTTGAAATCAGGGGTGGTAATATTTCCAGATGTTCTTTTATTGTACAGGATTGATTTAGCTATTTTAGGTTTTTTGTTTTTCCATATGAAGTTGAAAATTGTTCTTTCGAGATCTGTAAAGAATTGTGTTGGTATTTTGATAAGAATTGAATTGAATCTATATATTTCTTTTGGTAGGATGGCCATTTTTATTATACTAATCCTATTATACTATCCATGAGCATGGGAGATCTTTCCATCTTCTGATATCTTCTCCAATTTCTTTCTTCCGGGACTTGAAGTCTTATCTTAAGAAGGGGCACATAGTATCTAATTATTCTACAGGCAGTGGAGTTAGGGATGGAACTCCAGGTAAGGTTAGAAGCATAGACAAAGGTCATTGGCTGAAAGCATAAGTATCTTAAATATCAAAGGTGCTCATTCAACTGGTTGCTTATCAGGAAAAAGGGTTGGATTTGTAATTTCCCTGAGGATTATGTGACATTCCTCACATAGAGGATCTGGAGTTTCCCCAGATCAGGAGGAAAGGAGGAAACCTGGCTGACAAAAAGAGTCTGTCATTTTGTACCAAGCTCAGGTGATTTCTGGTAATACCAGATTTCAACCTGAGGGGCAGATTTTCCCAACACTAGCTCATTTTCCCAAACTAGTTCCTCCTCACACTCTCCTACTCTCCCACCTTACTTCTGTAAATGATCTTCTCTATAAAGAGTACCAATCTTTTTCCTATATTATTCAAGTCCTTTGTTTAATATTGGGTTTCATAATGATGAGTTTTACCACTACCCTTTCCAGCACCTTAAAATATGATATACCTTCTTCAATGTCTAATCCTCTTTTATGACCTTGTAGTTTGCCTTCCTCTCCCACAATTTTTCTTAAATTATGTACTCAAGGGTTACAAATTAGGATCCAGCAAGGCGACTCTGAAAAAAATCTTGTCAACTTCAGTTCAGTCCTTGAGAGCAACATTAGGGTGAAAGGAGAGAATGTACTCCAGAAAATTGTCCTATGTCCTCTGCATGTATGCTACACCATGTCTACCTACACTCATATACATCACACACATGCACACATAAGAGTTTTCTAATGAATTAATTGAATTTTATAATCACCTTATTCCATCACCATCAATCTTTTCTAAGTTCTCTTTTTCCTTCCTTTTGTATCCTTTGATATATCTGCCTACTTGATTCTTTTTAAAATTTTCATCTCTTTATATACAGGAGTATGTTTGTTTCTGTCTCAATTCAATTTAACAAAGACACAAATCAAATTAAAAGTAAAGTTAGTCCTAAAATCAAAATCAAGTGTAAGCATAAGAGCAACTGTAACGCAGCAAGTTGCCACATGTGCCAAGTAATTGTGTTCTCCTTACCAGATGGATAATATTTTAATGAGACACCAACATTTGGAGGACTGTACAGAGAAAGGAACATCTTCTCAACCGCAGGGATCATTATTAATGACAAAGTTTTATCTGGGAAGAATACACAAGTAGTACTAAATGTCTCTTACACCATGGAACTACAACATATCTTCTGAAAGTGCTGAGGTCTGCCTTTGTAAAGAATGGATGCAGAAAAATGATCATGCTTGGATACAGAGGCCTACTGTGTTCAGTTAGGTCATAAATTTTGTGAATGTGAGATTACAAAGTGGCTTTTACAAGGATATTTGGACATTAAGTTACAGAGTTGGGGAGATTTGTGCATACAAGTCTCATGCTCAGGTAAGAAATTTAAACATAAGTCAAGACTTTAGACCACTAGAAATGGGTGAGCTAAATATACTAGATGGATTTTGCAACGCCTAAATGTGGTTGATTTACAAGTATGTTAAGGGTGGATTCTTGAGAAAGAGCATGAAGTTAGAGAGAAAACAGAAGACCTTAAGATTATAGAAGAGGAGCCAGCATGTTGGGAGGACAATCTGGAAAGTGTAATCTCACAAATGTTAGAGTATATCAAAAGGAAAGGGAACTGTCACACCATATCATATATTTGTCATTATACTAAAGGTTTAGGATGTAGCAGCCAAAACATGTGCAAAAAAAATCCATTGTTTATGGGACAAACAGACATCTAAATATTCAGCGTAAGTTTGGTGAACTAAACCAACTGTTTGGTTTGGAAGAAGGACATAAATGAGTGACTAAGTTTACTTAGTGACCTTGTTCCCCTGCTCAGTGTGGCTGCAGCCAACTTCCCATTATGTAGTTCTACTCCTTCACATTCACCTGCTCTGTCCTATAAATACTACCCTTTAACATATGCTTCCATCCTCCCCCAGCAACATTTGTCAACAACCAATGTCTTCTTTTCAAAATAGTTGCCCAATACTCTGCACCTGACAGGGACTCACTCGCTCCTGGTATTAAACACAGATCATACCACTACTAGCTATACAATTTGACCACTGCCAACGTCTACTTTCTCATTTGCAAAGTAATCTCCCTGTCTCCTGTTACTGCAGGAAACTGAATCAGATCGTATTTCTAAAGTAGAGAACAGAGTATTGACCTGTACTCATCTAACCTCTAAATGAGGGGAAAAAATCAGGAGCAGAATTATGCTAAGGAAAGTTGGGCCTTTCTCAACACTGAAGGGAAGTTATAGAAAGTTCATTCCTCACTCATCCATATCTTTTTTTTTAATTAATAAATTTATTTGTTCGTTGCTACAGGTTACATCTTTAACATATTGTCCTCTTTTCCCGCTTCCCAGCCCCACCCTCCCATGCTCTACCCCCTCACCCTTCCGTCTTGATCCTCTGGGGTGGAGTGTCCCTGCATAACAGTCTCTCACCACAGATCAGGAGTCATATGAGGGCCAAGAGCCTCTTCATACACCGGGGGCCTACGAGGCAGTACTGCCAGTGAAAGGTGTCTCCTTGCTACGGGGGGAAAACTAAAAAAAAGACCCACAGACACACAAACCCACAAAAACAAAGAACAACAACAAATAAAGAGAGGAAAAATAAAAAGGAAAAAAAAGGAAAAGGAAAAAGAAAAAGAAATGAAAAAAAAGTTTATGTCCGTGTTCCTTTTGGTGTGTTGGTTGTAGTACAGATATCCTGTACGATATAGCTAAAATTCTACTATAAGTGAATAGATGCCGTGTGCATCCTTCTGAGTCTGGGTTAGCTCACTCAGGATGAGCTTCTCTAGATCCATCCATTTGGTTGCATATTGCATGATTTCATTGTTTCTCAAGAAACTAAATGCCAAGAAACCAAATAATCCAATCAAAAAATGGGAGACGGAGCTAAATAGAGAATTCACAAAGGAGGGATCCCTAATGGCCGGGAGTCACCTGAAGAAATGCTCAACATCCTTAATCATCAGAGAAATGCAACTCAAGACGACCCTGAGATTCCATCTCACACCTATCAGAATGGCTAAGATAAAGAGCTCAAATGACAGCACATGCTGGTGAGGGTGTGGAGAAAGGGGAACCCTACTCCATTGCTGGTGGGAGTGCAGGCTTGTGCAACCACTACGGAGGTCTGTCTGGAGATATCTTAGAAACCTTGGAATAACTTTGCCTCAGGACCCAGCCATACCACTTCTGGGTATACACCCAAAGGACACCTCATGGAGACATAGGGAAGTCTCCTCATCTATGTTCATAGCAGCCTTATTTGTAATAGCTAGAAACTGGAAACAACCCAGCTGTCCCTCAACTGAAGAATGGATTAAAAAACTGTGGTACATCTATACAATGGAATATTACTCATCCATATCTCTTATGAAAACTATTGTATTATTAGAACTTCAGAGCCCTTAGAATAAGTCCTCCCTCTCTTAGTACACCAGAGAAATACAAAAATGTTAACAAAAGAATTAACACAAATACATTGGGTGACTTGACTTGGATACATTTCAATTAATGAGAGAATACAAATCCCAGGATTACTAAAGTATACAGAAGTGAATGAAGGGAAGGAGATGGTGATAGTTATATAAACTTCCCTGTCAGAAAGTGTGTCAATGGAAAAATGAGAAGTAGAATTTGCTTATTAATTAGTTCACACATATCAACAATCACCTGAACTTACCCAGAACAGAGCTGCATGGATCCTCTGAGCCTTGTTGAACAAAAGCATTTTGTTTTTACAAGGACACAACATTTAGTGACCAAATGCTTGAGAGAAAAAAAAATTGAACAAAGAAAATGTAGTATGGCTCACAACTTCAGGGGTTTATGTAGACAGCCCATGGGTTTGTTGACTGTAGAACTACAGTGAGGTAGAACATGATGACATGGAAATATGTGGGAGAGCCTACTCACCTCATGGTATAAGGCAAGGACACACACACACAGGATGGGGGAAATGAGAAAAAGAAACCACTCAAAGTGGCTTACTTCCTCCAACTTGGCCCCATCTCCTAAAGTTTCCAGAACTTTCCAAAATAGCATCATTAGTTGGGGACCAAACTTTCAAAAAGAGCCTGTGGAAGATATTTCTTATTCAAACTATAACAATATGGAATATGTGAAAGTTTTCTTACACATTAATCCTGTTGTGTCACCATTTTTCCTCCTTATTCTGCCGTGTGAACACTTTACATACCATTAGTAAACTTTCTCAGAGTATTTAAGAAAATGGTAGGTAGTATTATTGAGAGGAATAGCCTAGGCTTTAAGCCAGGTAACCTCTGAAGTTCCTTTCTCAATGTCAAATCACCCCTCCCCACTGATCAACCTCAACTCTAAGTGACCATACCAATTTCTTGAGTAGTGAAGAACTGATACATTCAATACTACTTTCTCTTTCTGATGATACCAGACATACACCTTGACTCCAACTAAAGATGCAAGTAACAACTTACAATTTCACTGTCTCATTTATATGTTGTTTTCAATGCAAAAAAAGAGAACCATATTCACAAAATACTTTTTCTCTTAAAGGCAAACATGAACCCAGACCCTCTACCTTTACCATTCAAACCAATAACAACCTCATTTAAGTCCAGCACTGAACAATTTCTTTCACTTAAAATTAATGTCCTGTCACATAAAATTGAAATACAGAATGCACCCTTCATGGTAATAAGTAGAAAGCATAAAGGTGACTTTTAAGGAGATAAATTTATTCTGACAGGGAAGAAATAAAAACCTTTTGCTATTCATCTGTGACTTGAACACTCCTAAAAAATGAGTTCTTCCTTTAATTGTAACTAACTACAATCTGTCACTCAGCCTTCCCTGTCATGCATTAAATTAGAATACATCATTAACACATATATTTTGTTCTGAGCCTCACACTATTAGTAGAATTTGCATTAAAAGACCAGGTAGCATGTTAGCATCTGATATCTATGTAGACAGAATAATATATTGTCCAGATGGATATGTGGTAGAGAACATGCACTGTAAATTATTTAAAATATCCTAATTGTATTGCTTCCATTTACAGAGAATATCAAGTGAGGCACTATAAATTGTTTTTTTAAGTTAATAGAATCATAAGAATTAAGCTGATCTCCTGGATATTTCTGGAAGTAAAATTATATGAAAATAATTGTGCTCGTTAAAAAGACAGTCTAAATCTTTAAATAGAAACATATGCTACAAAAAATGAATAAGAGTTTTGGTTCTTCAATGAATAAAAACCAAAAGTATTGAATGCAATATTCTGGGCTCTTTCTCTTATAATAATAAATACAATACAAAACAACAGAAATAAATAGGCCACAATTATCATAGTTATAGGGCTTAGCATACATTCCCAATGTCCAGTCCATATGTATTTGGCACCTGACTTTAATGTTCTACTATTTAACCATCTCCATGAGTTTAAAGTTCTATATCTAACTCAGTTTTCATACTAACTTGCTTCACAATTTTAAAAACATCTTCTTAGATCCAGAACACTCTCATGATTCCTAAACAACTCAAAATTTAATTATGAGACTCTAGCTATCTATTCTTCAACCACCTCAGAGACCTGACATGGATAAATATATCTGATTATATAGGAGGTACAGGGCCTGCAGCTTCCAAAGCTAAGAAATGGCATACCAGTGGCTGCCTGGACAGTTCCCATTTTCTCCCCATACATTACATCATCAATCTTCAGCCGTTTGGCCCGGTTTCTCTGACAGACATTGATTGTAGAGCAGGAATTATGAAGGACTTGCCTACCCTGTCTTAGCAGAGCTAGGCTGTTGACTTACCTGCTTCCAAGTTTTGTCCTTTTTGGACAGCATTCTGTCTACAGTAGGAGCAAGGGGTTTTTTCTGCCAACAGATAGGCTTGCCACTAATTCAGTAATCTCCCACTGGAGATTCTTCGATGCTCATCTTCTACTTGGAGTAGAATAGGGGTTGCTGTCAGGAGTTGACATGTCTCAATATCAAAAAAAATCTAAATGTCATATTCTGCAGATCTCTTGAGGTTTTTGAAGATGCCCTATCTATCTCTTATATTAGGATAAGCAAATGTTGCTTGTCTCTTAGCAACTTGATTTCTGATTAGCTTAGAAAATAACTATAGTAGACTGTCATAGTACCTAACAAAATGACAGGCTTGCATGACTATTAGTTTGCATTTCTTAATTATCCTAAACAGTTTATGACAATTAGTGGAAAAAGGCCAAAACTTCACATTTCATTTTTTTTCTTTACCCCCTGACCCTTCCATCCCACTTCTCTGGAGTGGAGTGCCCCTATATAACATTCCTTCATCCCAGTTCAGAGGTCATATGAGGGCCAAGAGCCTCCTCATACAATGGGGATCTATGAGGCAGTACCACTGGTGAAAAGTGTCTCATTGCCAGGGAGAGAGAACTAAAAAACAAAAAAACAAATAAGCAAACAAACAGATAAAAAAGAATAAAAAATAAAAAGTCTATGTCCATGTTCCCTTTGGTGTGTTGATTGTAGTATTGATATCCTCTACTATATAGCTAAAATCCTACTATAAGTGAATAGAGGCCATATGCATCATTCTGAGTCTGGTTTAGCTTACTCAGGATGAGCTTTTCTAGTTCCATCCATTTGGCTGCAAATTGCATAATTTCATTGTTCCTGGTAGGTGACTAATATTCCATTGTGTAAATGTACCACAGTTTTTTTAACCCATTCTTCGGTTGAGGGACATCTGAGTTGTTTCCAGTTTCTAACTATTACAAATAAGACTGCTATGAACATAGGTGAGGAAACTTCCTTATGATTCTGTGAGGAGACATTTGGGTGTATACCCAGAAGTGGTATGGCTGGATCCTGAGGCAAAGCTATTCCAAGTTTTCTAAGATATCGCCATACTGACCTCCATAGTGGTTGCACAAGCCTGCACTCCCACCAGCAATGGAATAGGGTTCCCCTTTCTCCACACCCTCGCCAGCATGTGCTGTCATTTGAGCTTTTGATCTTAGCCATCCTGACAGGTATGAGATGGAATCTCAGAGACATCTTTAGTTGCATTTATCTTATGATTAAGGATGTTGAGCATTTCTTCAAGTGTCTCTATCTCATTCCATTTAATACCCACAACAAAACTTGGAGGCATGTTTTAGCCCCATTATTTTATAGCCAATATTAAAACTTCTTAAATATTGGGCATATATTTTAACTTAGCTTTGTATACTCCGTTTATATTTTAAGTATTTCATGAAGTTTCAAGTCTTTTGCTTTTGAGTCTGCCTTAGGATAGTGACATTAGCATAGTAAAGTTCATTACAAATTTTTCAGGAATTTTGGGAGTTAGTTGTAAAATGTACCTTTTATATTCTTAACACATCCTTAAATATATTATTATAGAATATTAATATATAGATTTTCTATATTTAAAATTATTTGAGGAGTTCATGCAATGTACCTTGATCATATACACCCCTATTCCCAACTCTTTCTCGTTCTACACTATGTCCCCTACCCACTTTCTGTCCTCATTTTTGAAGTCATTAAGTCTAATTAGTATTGCCCATAAACTGTTGGATGTGGAGCCTTACTCTAGAACATGGTTGATCTACCAGGGGCCACATCTTAAAAAAAAAAAAAAAAAAAAAAAGCTTGACTCTCCTTTCCTCAACAGCTATCAACTGCTCCTCAGCTAGAAATGAGACTTCACTTCATCCTCCCTTCTCCATATGGGGATTTCTGAAGATCTTGTGTATGCTGTCAAAAGTACTGTGGGTTCATTGTGGGTTCATGTGTACAGCTACCCTTCTGTGTCCAGAAAGAATTATTTCTTTGCAGCCATCCACTGTTTCTGGCTCTTAAAAATCTTTATATCTTCTCTATGATAATTCCTAAGCTTTGGAGAGATAGAGGGTGATACAGATGTCCCATTTAGAGCTCAGCATTCCACAGTCTTTTATTCTCTCCACCAGATGACTTTCTGTGTATTAATCACCACCTAGTGCAATGCCAAAGGAAGATTCTTTGATGATGATAGAGAAGTACACTAATCTTTCTGGAATAATAATATATCATTAGGAATCAGTTTAATACTATATCCGTTTAGCAGAATAATAGGTTCTCCCCCAGTGCCTATCACCTGTCTAGCCAGAGATTCTTGTTTGAATTAACAGTACAAAATTTATATTTCATCTTATGACCTTAAATTCAATCAGAAAGTGGTAGGTTAGCCCCATGACATTTGTGCCAATATTGTACCACTGGACATGTCTTGCAAGTGTGGTCATTATTATTGCTCACAGAGCTCACAGTTGGTAAGATTGATGATCATTTTTCTCCTCTAGTAGTTAGTGTACAATGCACCTCTATGAAAGCTAGCCAATAGGGATAAAACTTCTGGGTCTCTACCAACTTGATTTCTTCATATTTTATGATTCTAGTCTGTTTTCTTCAGGGAAAAAAAAAAGTTTCAAAGTGTAACCAACAGCAATGATAATACCCTGTAATGTTTGGAAGTGTGAGTGTTCTCATTGGCCAACAATTTCAAGAGTTCCCAGAACTGGGCTTTTTACTTGTTAGTCTGTATATCTGAAATTTAAATTTGCAAGTAAATGAATTAGATTTAAAACAAAGGCAAAAAACTTACAGTGTGTTATTTCATATATTACTGTATTTAACATCATCTATGTTCCTGAAGTCAGTTATGACTATCATATAGTTGCAATGGGTGTACTACTAGTAGAGGGCCATCTTGAATATTACTCTAATTCCACATTTGGTGACCATGCTAACACTTTTAAATTGTTTTTGGTGGAAATAATGAAACTATGAACATTGCCAACTGTTCAGGTCTTATTTTAGTGCTGAAGATGAGTTTTCAATTTATACAAATGTGATATACTGTTAACCACAATAAACTTCTGTAAATATTTAACTAAAACTAATTAAGGTAAAAGAATGACTGTTTACTTCTGATTGTATAGTCTAAAAAAGTCAATAAAAGATTTGAGTATTAATTGTCTACATAGAGCTTCTTCTATTTACACTAATGAAAAGTGAATAATAAATTACATTCTATGTATCCTTTATATCAGTAGAATGCGTAATTAGTTCATATAAACATATATGTATGTATGCACCTAATTTCTTTCAAATATCTGGTTGGGTTTTTGTTTTTTGTTTTGTTTTGTTTTAGTTAGCTTTCTCCATTTTATTTAGTCCAGGATCCCATGCCATGAAATGGTAAGCTTTCTCTCTTTCTTTTCTCTCTCTTGTTTTTTTTTATGTTTATTTATTACTTCATTAAAGTTACCTGTCCATACTGCCCCCCTCCCTCCACCCTCTCCTGGTTCTGCCCTCACACCCTATATTTTCTCTCCCACCAATCCAATCCCTCTGGTGTGGTGTGCTCCCATGTATCAGCCCCCCTCAGTTTATTAGTCACTGAGGTCTAAGAACTTCCTCTTGCACAGAGGGCATACATGGCAGTTACACTAGGATGGAGTGTACCACTAACAGGTAACCAAGTCCATTTTACTGTTCTTTTGGAGCTATTGATTGTAGTATGGTTATCCTGTACTATATGGCTAAAATCCAGTTATAAGTGAATATATGTCATGTGTATCTTTCTGAGTCTGAGTTAGTTCACTCAGGATGAGCATTTCTAGTTCCATCCATTTGGTTGAAAATTACGTGATTTCATTGTTTCTGATAGCTGAGTAGTATTTCATTGTGTAAATGTACCACAGGTTTTTAATCTGTTCTTTGGCTGAAGAACATCTGATTGTTTTCAATTTCTAGCTATTACAAATAAAGCTGCTATCAACATAGTTGAGGAGATATCCTTGTGGCTTGGAGAGAAGTATTTTCGATATATGCCCAGGAGTAGTTTGACTGGGTCTTGAGGTAGAGCTATTCCAAATTTTTTAAGATACCAGAAGACTGATTTCCATAGTATTTGTACAAGTTTGCACTCCCACTAGCAATGAAGGAGTGTTCCACTTTCTCCAAAACCTCACCAGCATGTGCTGTCATTTGAGTTTTTGATCTTAGCCATTCTGACGGGTGTGAGATTGAATCTCAGAGTCATCTTGAGTTGCATTTCTCTAATGATTAAGGATGTTGAGCATTTCTTCAAGTGTCTCTTGGCCATTTGAGATTCCTCTTTTGTGAATTCTCGGTTTAGCTCTATACCCCATTTTTTGATTGGGTTATTTGGTTTCTTAGTTTTTAACTTCTTGAGTTCTTTATAAATTGTGGATATTAGCCATCTATCAGATGTGGAGTTGATTAAGATCTTTCACCAATCTGTAGACTGCCATCTTGTTCTAATGAGAGTTTTCTTTGCTTTACAGAAGGTTTCAGTTTCATGGGGTCCCATTTATTGATTGTTGGTCTTAGGGCCTGAGCTATTGGTGTTCTGTTCAGGAAATTGTTACCTGTGACAATGAGTTCAAGGCTTTTTCCTATTTTCTCTTCTATTAATTTTAGTGTGTCTGGTTTTATGTTAAGGTCTTTGAACCACTTGGACTTAAGTTTTTTGCAAGGTGATAAACATGGGTCTATTTGCATTCTTCTACATGTTGACATACCATTGGCCCAGCACCATTTGTTGAAGAAGCTGGCCTTTTTCCATTGTATGGTTTTGGCTTCTTTGTCAAAAATCAAGTAACTATAAGTGTGTGGATTCACTTCTGGGTCTTTTATTCAATTCCATTAATCAACTTGTCTGTTTCTCTATCAGTACAACACTGTTTTATTACTATTGCTCTGAAGAATAGCTTGAAATCTGGGATGGTGTTTACTCCAGATGTTCTTTTATTGTACAGGATTGATTTCAATATTCTGGGTTTTTTGTTATTCCATATGAAGTTGAGAATTGTTCTTTCAAGGTTTGTAAAGAATTGTATTGTTATTTTGTTGGGAATTGCCTTATATCTGTATATTGCTTTTGGTAGGATGGCCATTTTTATTATGCTGATTCTACCTATTCACAAACATGAGAGATCTTTCCATCTTCTGATATTCTCTTCAGTTTCTTTCTTCAAGGACTTGAAGTTCTTGTTGTACAGGTCTTTCATTTGCTTGGTTAGAGTTACTCCCAAGTTTCTTATATTATTTGTTGCTAGTGTAAAGGGTGTGGTTTCCCTAATTTCTTTCTTGGCCCATTTATCTTTTGTGTAAAGAAGGGCTACTGATTTTTTTTTTTAATTAATTGTGTATCCAGCCACTTTGCTGAAAGAATCTATCAGCTGTAGGAGTTCTCTGGTGAAATTTTTGGGGTCATTTATGTATACTGACATATCATCTTGAGTAGAGATACTTTGACTTCTTCCTTTCTGATTTGTATCCCCTTGATCTCCTTTAGTTGTCTTTTTGCTCTGGCTAGAACTTCAAGTACTATGCTGAAGAGATATGGGGAGAGTAGGCATCCTTGCCTTGTCCCTAATTTTAAGGGAAATGTTTTAAGTTTCTCTCCATTCATTTGATGTTGGCTACTGGCTTGCTGTATATTGACTTTATTATTTCTAGGTATGGTTCTTGTATGCCAGCTCTCTCCAAGACTTTTAATATAAAGAGGTATTAGATTTTGTCAAATGCTTTTTCAACATCTAGTGAGATGATCATGTGTGTGTGGTTTTTTTTTTCAGCTTATTTATATGGTGAATTATGTTGATGGATTTTCATATGTTGAACCACCCCTGCATTCCTGGGATGAAGCCTACTTGATCATTATGTATAATACTTTTGATGTGTTCTTGGATTTGGTTTGCAAGTATTTTATTGAGTATTTTCACAACTGTATTCATGAGGGAAATTAAACTGAAATTCTCTTTCTTTGTTGGGTCTTTGTGTAGTTTAGGTATCATTGTGATACCTTATAGAATGAGTTTAGCAGTGTTCCTTCTGTTTCTATTTTGTGGAAGAGTTTGAAGAGTATTCGTATTAGCTCTTCTTTAAAGGTCTGGTAGAATTCTGTGCTGAATCCATCTGGCACTGGGCTTTTTTCTTTGAGAGACTTTTAATAACTGCTTCTATTTCCTTAGGGGATACAGAACTGTTCAATTTATTAACCTTATCTTGATTTAACATTGGTAGGTAGAAGTGATCAAGAAGATTATCCATTTTGCTTAGGTTTTCAAATTAGGTGTAGTATAGGTTTTTGAAGTATGACCTAGAGATTCTTTGGATTTCCTCAATGTCTGCTGGTATTTCTTCATTTTCATTTCTGATTTTGTTGATTTGGGTGTTTTCCCTCTGCCTTTTAGTTAATTTGGCTAAGGGTTTGTCTATTTTGTTGATTTTCTCAAGGAACCAACTCTTGGTTTCATCGATTGTTCTCTTTATTTCTAAATTATTGATTTCAGCCCTGTTTGATGATTTCTTGTCATCTGCTCCTCTTGGGAGTGTTTGCTTATTTTTGTTTTTTTCTAGCATTTCCAGTTCAGTTGTTAAGTTGCTATTATGAGCTGTCTTCACAATCTTTTTAAAGGCACTTAGTGCTATGAACTTTCCTCATAGCACTGTTTTCATTGTGTCATATAGGTTTGGGTATGTTGTGCCTTCATTTTCATTGAATTTCAATAAATCTTTGATTTCCTTCTTTATTTCTTCTCTGACCTAATTGCTATTGAGTAGAGAGTTTTTCAGTTTCCATGAATGTATAGGCTTTTTAAAACTTCTGTTGTTGTTGAATTCCAGCTTTAATCCATAGTAGTGTGATAAGATTCAAGGAGTTATTTCTGTTTTCTTGTATCTGTTGAGGCTTGGTTTGTGACCGACTATTTGGTCAATTTTGGAGAAGGTTCCATGAGCTACCAAGAAGAAGGTATATTCTTTTGAGTTTGGGTGAAAACTTCTATAGATATCTGTTAGGTCCATTTGATTCATGACATCTGCTAGTCTCATTATTTCTCTTTTTGGCTTCTGTCTTGATGATCTGTCCACTGGTATGAGTGGGATGTTAAAGACTCCCACTATAATTGTGTGGAGATTGATATGTGGTTTAAGCTTTAGTAGTGTCTCTTTTAAATATGTGGGTACCCTTTTATTTGAGGCATATATATTCAGAATGGAGATATCATCTCAAGAATTTTTCCTTTGACTAGTATGTAGTGTCCTTCCCTACCTTTTTTGATCAATTTCAGTTGAAAGTCTATTTTACTGGATGGTAGGATAGCTACTCCAGCTTGCTTCCTTGGACCATTTGCTTGGAAAACCTTTTCCCAACCCTTTATTCTGAGGTAAAGTCTATCTTTGCTGGTGAGGTGTGTTTCTTGTATGCAGCAAAATGATGGATGGGTCTTGTTTACAGATCCATTCTGTAAGCCTATGTCTTTTTATTGGTGAATTGAGCCCATTGATGTTGAGAGATATTAATGACACCAGTTTGTTATTTCCTGCTTTTTTGATATCGATGGTGGTAGTGCATTTGTGTGTTTCTTTTGGTTTAGGGGCAGTGGAGTTATTTGTTTCCTGTGTTTGTCTTTAGTTACCTTCTCTCGGTTGAAATTTTCCTTCTAGGATCTTCTGTACAGCTGGATTTGTTGGTAGATATTGTTTGAATTTGGTTTTCTTGAATTTGGTTTTGTTGTGAAATATCTTGTTTTCTCCATCTATGGTGATTGAAAGTTTTGTTGGGTACAGTAGTCTAGGCTGGCACCTATGTTCTCTTAGGGCTTGTAGGACATCTGCCCAGGCCCTTCTGGCTTTTAAAGCTTCTAAGAAAAAGTCAAGTGTAATTATGATGGGTCTGCCATTATATGTTGCTTGGCCTTTCTCTCTTAAAACTTTTAGTATTCTTTCTTTGTTCTGAATATTTGGAGTTTCAACTGTTACATGACGGGAAGAATTTCTTTTCTGATCCAATCTATTTGGTGTTCTGCATGCCTCTAGGATTTTTTTACCAGCATCTCTTTCTTTAGGTTTGAGAAATTTTCTTCTATGATTTTGTTGAAAATGTTTCCTGGTCCTTCAAGTCTGGAGTCTTCTCTTTCATATATGCCTATAATTCTTAGGTTTCATCTTTTTATTGAGTCCTTGATTTTTTGGATGTTATGGGTGAGGAATATTTAGATTTTTCATTTTCTTTTGTTGTTGCACTGATTTCTTCAATTGAGTATTCCATGTCTGAGATTCTGTCTTCCATCTCCTGTATCCTATTTTTGATACTCATGTCTGTAGTTCCTGTTCTCTTTCCTTGTTTTTCCACCTCCAGGATTGTCTCTGCTTGTGTTTTCTTTATTGCCAATTTCAGGTCTTGAACTGTTATACCTATTTCATGTTCCAATTTGGTTGTCTTTGCCTGCAATTCTTTCATAGTTTTGTCTCTTCCCCATTCTCTTTTGACTGAGTTAGCTTGGAAGTCTTTAATGGAATTCTCTACTGCTTTCATCTTCAGGATTATAGCTTTTTAAAAATTCTCTAAGGGATTTATTTTCTTCTTTGAAGTCCTCTATCATTTTTATAAGTATTGATTTTCATCATTTCCTTGTGTTTCAGCCATAGTGGGATGGTCAGCGCTTGCTGTATTAGTATGGTTGAATTTTATTAGAGTCCTATTTCCCAGACTTTTGTCAGTTCTGTTCTTTCATTGGCGTTTTGCCATCTGGTTGCCTTAGCTGTTTTTTTCCTGGTACCTTCTGAACTTGATGCCAAGGAAGGAGCTTTTGTGTGGAGGCCTTATAATCTTGGTGACCTGTAGCTCTCCACAGGCTAGTTGTGACCATGTATTTGGGGCTGGTTCTCAGTGGGTCTTCCAGAGCTCACCCCTTCCTGCTGTCCCCCAACTGGGAGTTCAGGTCAGGTATTGGGGTGGGAGGTGTTATTCCAAGCCTGAAGTTTCCTGAGATCCAGATGGTCTTCCTAGTGATGTAATTGGGGGTCAGTAGGCCATAGTCTGTAAGCAAGAGCTGCAGATTCCCTGCTGCTTAGTCTTCAGGTCCATGGTCCTGGTCCTCTCAAACTGCTCTCTGGAAATCCCAGGTTAAAACTGTGCCTCTCAGGAAGAAGCCCTGTGTGAATGGTCCTGAATTGTGCTGAATGATCCTACATGGCCTTGAATGGTCCTGAATGAGCCTATATTCTTCTGTGATTCCGTATGGTCCTGAGTGATTCTTGGTGGTCCTTAAAGGTCCTAAATGGTCCAGAATAGTCCTGAATGATCTTGAGTGATCCTGAGTGGATGTGAGGATGAAGGTCAGTATACACCAGGAGGTGCAGGTCTGGAAAATGGCATTTGGAGGGACCATCCCCAGCTCAGAGAAGCTTTGTGGGTCCCAGGGTGTTGGACAGAGTGGAAGTGGGGATTGGTGAGGGGGGACGGGAGGGGTGATCTAACCTAGCTAGGTGTTGGGTTTCAAAGAGACCTGAGGTGGTGCAGGGTTAGGATGGAGCTGGATGCTCCTTGTGAATGAGACCTTGTCACCTCCAATGGGGCAGGGAATGTACAGTGGGGCTTGGGGCACAGTGGTCTTGAGGGAGAGCTCTCAATCCAGGTGAGCTGGCTCTGTCCCAGAGTACTGGTCAGCTTGGGAGAGGTGGGGGCAGGGAAAGAGAGAAATCCAACCTGAGTGGTCCTGAGGATGAAGGTCAGCATCAAATATCTGCTTGTTTAAGAGTGCCATAGTACTACTGTTCAGGGATCATATTATAGAGGGGTAGACAGGTAGTTAGGTAGGTACAGAAATAATTTATCTACTTTATTTGAGATATCTAATCTTGATATACCTTATGGCATACTATTAATTAGGCATCCTATTTTGAGATATGTTCTTTCATTCAAACTGTGTCACACATTCTATGGTTTTTTGATTGGAGTTAGTCAACTCTGAAATGTTTATTCTTTTCCATGTAACCTTCTGTATGCTTTCATCTTTTAAGATTGTATTGGGGGAAGTGGTTATTTTTTTTTATTACTTCAAGTTACATCTCCACTACACTGTCCTCTTTCTACCCCACCCAGTCCCACCCTCCCACCCTCCCTCCTCTTCCTTCTATCCTATTCCTCCAGAGTAGGGAGTCCCAACATGTCAGTCCCTCACCACAGTTCAGCAGTCATATGAGGGCTAAGAGCTTCCTCATATACTGGGGCCTAAATGGCAGCACCGCTAGGGCAAAGTGTCTCATTAACAGGTAACAAAGTCCATGTTCCTGTTCCTTTTGGTGTGTTGGTTTTAGGATAGTTATCCTGCACTATATTGCTAAAATCTAACTATAGGTGAATAGATACTACATGCATCTTTCTGAGTCTGGGTTAGCTAACTCAGGATGAGCTTCTCTAGTTCCATCCTTTTGGCTGCAAATTGCATGATTTAGATGTTTCTGATAGCTGAGTAGTATTCCACTGTGCAGATGTACTAAAGTTTTTTTTTATCAATTCCTCGGCTTAGGGACCCCTGGGTTGTTTCCAGTTTCTAGCTATTACAAATAAGGCTGCTATGAACATAGATGGGGAAATGTCCTTGTGGTTTGGTGAGGAATCATTTGAATGTATACCTAGAAGTGGTATGGCTGGGTCTTAAAGTAGAGCTATAGCAAGTTTCTAAGATATCACCAGACTGATTTCCATAGTGGTTGTACAAGCTTGCACTCCCATCAGCAATGGAGGAATGTTCCCCCTTATTCACAACCTAGCCAGCATTTTGCTGTCATTTGGGTTTTTGATCTTAGCCATTCTCACAGGTGAGAGATGGAATCTCAGAGTCATCTTGAGTTGCATTTCTCTGATGATTAAGGATGCTGAGCATTTCTTCAAGTGTCTCTCAGCCATTAGGGATTCCTCCTTTGTGAATTCTCTGTTTAGGTCTGTTCCCCATTTTTTTATTGGATTATTTGCTTTCTTAGTTTTTAATTTCTTGAGTTCTTTGTAAATTATGGATATTAGCCCTCTGTCAGATGTGGGGTTGGTGAAGATTTATTCGCAATCTGTAGGCTGCCATTTTGTTCAAATGACAGTGTCTTTTGCCTTACAGAAGCTTTTCAGTTTCGTGAGGTCTCATTTATTGATTGTTGGTCTTAGGTCCTGAGCTGTTGGTGTTCTGTTCAGGAAGTTGTCACCTGTGCAAATGATTTCGAGTCTTTTCCCCCACTTTCTCTTCTGGTTAGACTTAGTGTGTCTAGTTTTTATGTTATGGTCTCTGATCCACTTGTATTTAAGTTTTGTGCAAGGTGATAACTATGGGTCTAATTTCATTCTTTTGCATGTCGACATCCAGTTACACCAGCAACATTTGCTGAAGATGCTATCCTTTTGCCATTGTATGTTTTTGGCTTCTTTGTCTAATATTAAGTGACCATAGGTGTGTGGGTTCATTTCTGGGTCTTCAATTTGATTCCGTTCATCAACTGGTCTGTTTCTATACTAGTACCATGCTGTTTTTATTACTATTTCTCTGTAGTATAGCTTGAAATCAGGGATGGTGATACCTCCAGATTTTTTTTAATTGTACAGCATTGATTTAACTATTCTGAGTTTTTCATTATTCCTGATGAAGTTAAGAATTATTTCTTACAGGTGTATAAATAATTGTGTTGGTATTTTGATGGGAATTGCATTGAATCTGCATATTGCTTTTGGCAGGATGCCCATTTTTATTATGTTGATATTACCTAACCATGAGCATGGGAGATCAAGCTAATATCAATACTCTTCAAACACTTCCACAAAATAGAAATAGAACGAACACTGCTAAATTCATTCTATGAGACCACAGTCACCCTGATACCTAAACCACACAAAGACCCAACAAAGAAAGAGAATTTCAGACCAATTTCCCTCATGAACATAGATGCAAAAATACTTAATAAAATACTGGCAAACTAAATCCAAGAACACATCAAAAGTGTCATACACCATGATCAAGTAGGCTTTATCCCAGAAATGTAGGGATGGTTCAACATATGAAAAATCCATCAACATAATTCACCATATAAACAAGCTGAAAAAAAACACACACACATGATCATCTCTCTAGATGTTGAGAAAGCATTTGACAAAATCCAACACCCCTTCATCCTGAAAGTCCTGGAGAGAGCTGGCATATAAGGACCATACCTAGAAACAATAAAGGAGATATATAGCAAGCCAATAGCCAACATCAAATTAAATGAAGAGAAACTGAAAGCACTTCATTTAAACTCAGGGACAAGGCAAGGATGCCTACTCTCCCCATATCTCTTCAACATATTAGTTGAAGTCCTAGCTAGAGCAATAAGACAACTAAAGGAGATAAAGTGGATACAAATTGGAAACCAAGAAGTCAAATTATCCCTATTTGCAGATGATATGATAGTATACATAAGTGACCCCAAAAATTCCACCAGAGAACTCCTACAACTGATAAACACCTTCAGCAAGGTGTCTGGTTATGAAATTAATTCAAAAAATCAGAAGCCCTTCTTTATACAAAAGATAAATAGGCTGAGAAAGAAATTAGGGAAAGAAAACACTTCACACTAGCCACAAACAATATAAAATACCTGGGGGTAACTCTAACCAAACTAGTGAAAGACTTGTATGACAAAAACTTCAAAATTGGGGGGAGTGGAAGCTTCATAGATAACTCATCACTTAAGACCATTTGCTAATCTTGTGGAAGACCAAGTTTGGTTCACAACACTCACATGGTGATTCACAAGCATCCATGGCCCAGGTTTCAGTGGATTAGATGCAATCTGCTGACTTCCATGAGTACCAAGCATGTAAGTGGTGGACACACATTCATGTAGGCAAAACATTAATACACAAAATGCATTATGTGTATGCATATGTGTCTCTGTAGGTGTGCATGCATCTAAGTCCAGTTGCCTATGGAGTCCAAAAAGGACTCCCATATAATTGGAGTTACAGGCAGTTGTGAATTGCCCAACATGAGTGCTGGTAACCTAAATCAGTTCCCCTCGAGAAGAGGATTCTATGTTATTCACTGCTGAGCAATCAGCCCCCTTGTCTTAATGCAATTATTGAAACAATATAACTTTAAAATGTTGTTAGCACTAGAATGGCAGATAACACTCATGCCTTTCTAATCTCCAGCTATTCCAGATGAACTGTAAGAAAAACTCTTGCTTCCCACATGATAGTATTTCCTTTCAACCCTTATTTCATATTCCTTGTCACAGTCTTATTATTCCACTCACATGTGTCTGTGCCTTTCCACTCCTCAGAACTATGTATTTGTATCTTTATGTGCATAAATGCAAAAGTGTAGCATATATTAAGATTATTATGTATCATAAATGTCTTGCTTTGCTTAGAATTATCACAAAGTCTTGCTACAAAACTACCTTTTACAAAACGGCAAACCAACTCTAGCAATAAAAGTAGATGAATGATTGTTTATTTGTTACCATCCTCATATAAGTCTCAGTTTTTTCTACCTAGAATTAAGTTATGTTTATTTTGTTTAATTTCCAACTTCTATAGAAAGGAAAAGTTAGAGTGATAATATGACTTCTCAAATGCCAACCAAAGTTGCATAATATTATCAATAAAAGTTGAAATGTATTTATCTGTTCCAGAAGTCAACATACACAAACAGATACAATACTTTAAGCTTCTTTTATTGTAGAATATGAAAATAATATTAGTCTCAAATATTCATCAGTCCTAGTATTAGTTGCATTTTCCTTCCTACTTGACATATGTACTAACTCCTTCATGTTAACGCATTCTTGGCCTTGACAAAAATTAAATAAAAACCAAGTTTTATTTCTTAGCAATTCCTTGGTCAGAATTCATATACTACTTTACTTGCTCATTTTGGCAATTTCTTATTATATTAATAACTTGTGGTTTATCTGCTCATTAGAATATCTTATAGAAAAAATTCCTTTTCCTTCTTTAAGTTTAGGTTATGTCTTCTAAAAATCAAACTCTTTATTTTTGCATAACTGTACATAAATAATTAAGTTTATAGAAATAATGTTGTGAAGTCAGTGCTGCCTTTTCCCCAGCTCTCTCCATAGGTAACTGTTCTTCAATAGCACAATTGGGATATTGACAACAATATAGTCAAGATGTTGAAATTTCTCATCACCGTATGGACTCGTTCTGTTGCCTTTTTGCAGTGATGGCCTCTTTTTAGTCACTCCTTCCCATTCCCAATCCCTAGTAATGGCTAACTTTACCTCTGTGAATGTAGCATTTTTGTTTCATGAATACCATACTAAAGAAATTTAAACCATATAACTTTTCAGAATATCCTCTTTTTACTTGGTATGGTTTTCTGGCAATTCATATGTTATTGTATATATTAATTTCTTTCACTGTATTTTATGATCTAGGTATACCACAAAGTATTTAACCATTCACTCTCTGAGGGTTGTTTCCAGTTTGAAACTATTGTCAGGCAAGTGCTATAAACACTCTTGTGTGCATTTTTCTATAAAAATAATTCTCCATTTTACTGTGACAAAAGCCAATTTTTGAATAGTATAGTATTATATGTTTACCGTTTAAAAAGAAATATCCAAACTATGTTTTCTGGGTGTTTTCTTTGTCTATATTTTAAATGTCCCACAGATTCAGATGTTTTAAGCCTCAGCTCCCATTTGCAGCTGCTGCTGCTGAGAGATGATAAAATCTTTAAGAATGAGGACTAGATGAAATAAGCTGAGTCATTGGAGGCATATCCTTGAAAGGGCTAAGGTAACATGCTTAATCCCTTTCTCAGGCTCTCTGTGCTCCTGGCCACCATGAGGTGAACAGGCTTTTCCACCATATACTCCCACAGCAATGATGAACCACCCCACTCCAGCCTCAAAAGCAAGTGGGACAACATTGTGATGAAGTTTCTTAAACTGTCATCTAAAACTTTTCCTCTTTGAAGTTGATTTACTGCATTTTGTTCTAGCAACAAAAAAATGACTGTTACAATACATATTATGTCCTCACTAACTGGCATATTTCTATTTTGGCTTTGTGGTTGGCACACAGTAGGATAGCAGCATGACTCAGTTTTCACTTTCCCCAGTGATGGACGTGATGTTGGAGCTCTTCTTATTTATAGTAAATCTGTCTTGTTTGCTGTAACATCTCCTGCCTTTCATTCGTGTTTAAATTAAACTGTTTTCTTTTGTTTCTATTGAGTTTTACTAGTTCTTTATGTATTCTAGATACAAGTTCCTTGATGAATATAATGTGTATAAATCATTTTTCTCATTCTGTTTGTATATGTATTTTATTTTTGGCAACAGCAATAAAACTCTCCTTAACAAAGAAAAGAGAAATTCTAATAGATCTATTACATAAAATGTTGAGTTACAGATTTCAAGTGGAAAAACAAGGACAATGACATGGTTAGGGAGATAAAGACTCTAATGACCAAGCCTGGTGATGTTCAATTACTGGGCCTCAAATAGTTGAAGATAACCAAATACCACAGGTTTTCTTGGAGTTCTATGTGTACCATGGCATATGTGCACCTGCACACACACACAAAAGTAATAAATGTGTAGGGGAAACATTAAGGAAAAAACCAGAATCTTCAATTTTTGTTTTGTTTTGTCATTGATCACCATTCTAACATATCCTCCTAACAATGTGATGGAGGAGGAGGAAAAAGAAGAAAACATGGGTAAAGGAAAATAATTATTGCCACAAAAACATTCACTGTACAGTAAAATGAGAAAATCTTCAGTTAAAGAAGTTACTTTCTGTTTCATCTCACCAAACTCCTAAAAAATACAATTTCTACCATCCTAGCCACCATCTTCTAAAAACAAAGCCTGAATGGAAGATCATCACCATTTGAAAATCACATCATATCTGAATTAGGCAAAGGGTTTAAGTAGAATTTTGTTTTATTTTATCTCTTGTCTTATGAAATAACCTCTATACGTCAACAGCCATCTAGCCCAACCCTGGGAATATAATTCACATGACATTTTATGTAAGTATTGTTCCTAGAGCATAATAGGAGCATCCCATGGTTCCCACTGAGGTAAAGTGTTCAGTGGGCAGAACCTTAAAAACCTCTACATGAATTCAGAGACATGAACATTAATTCTGGACCTGACTCATTCTTCTTGACTTGGGTGTCCCCATCTGAACCTTACAGGCCTTGCTTTCAATCCAATTAAATTAAGGCCCTGGACTAGTCAAGATGAGTTCTAAAGTCACTTCTAGATGGCAAATTCTATTATTTCTATTGGAATACATGAAGAAAATTCATTAGAGGTATAACAGGCATGGAGCCAAATACATAGCTGCTAATACTCTTTAAAGGTATCAGCATCATGGACTCGGAAAGATGGCAACAATAAGTTTGGACACATTCTGATTGTCACGAAGACTGACTGGACCACCGCAGAGATAGACTCCTGCTGATTGGCAGTTTGTGAAGCCCAAGCCTATCTGGCCTTGTCCAGAAAAGACAGGGATAATAAAGAACTCTGTACTGGACATATAGACACTGGAAGTGCAGAGATGTCAGATATGGGAGACAGAGCAGTTCCCACCAGGAGACAGAACACTTCTTGATGCAGTGGAAAAGCCAGCAAATTGGATCGTTTCAGGATGCCAGCTGGCAGCTTCAACCTACAAATAGAGATCCACCTCAGTTTCCTAAGTCCCTTCTCTGCAGGTGTTCTGACACCCAAAAGAAGACTAACAGAACCACTAGGGTAAGAATGAGGGAGATTCTGCCTGGGATTTGCAACATGGTGGCATCTGGCTGACTGGTAACTGGGGTATTGATCTAACAAGCACTGAGCTTCTGTGAGCTCAAGCATGCTGTGGATAGGATATAGACTACATATCGGAACTCCCTGCTCCCCCTCTCCTGGCCCCTTGCCTGGGAACGCCACTAGGCACTCAGGGTACAGTATCTATGTCTCAGCTCAGAGAAGTAAAGCAGTTCTGGACCACTGTGTGAAGCCCAAGCAACCAGGCTGCACCAGTTCACAGAGTTTCAGTCTGAGAGGCACAAGTTGACTCTGAGACTCACCTGAGAGAAGCTTGGGAGGACCATAACCACAACCCTGACACCCTAGCTACAGGGAAACTGTTAGAAGCCCAGCGAACCCAGGCAGGTTACTCTGGAACATAGTGCATCTGGGAAAGAAAAGACAATTGAGATTCCCCTGAATCCAAGTGCCGTAGATGCCTTGTGAACTCCATATTGGAACTCCCTGCCCACACTCACTTTGGCAGGGTACTCAGTCTACAACCTCAATCTACAGAATGTAGATCTCGGCCCAGAGCGGTAAAGCAGTTCTGGACCATTGCATATTGCCCAAGTAAGTGAGCAGCACTGGACCACAGAGCTTTTGACTGAGAGAGACACATTTTGAAATTTGGATCCCCCTGAAAACAGCCTGGGAGGACCATGACCATCGTCCTGACCACAGTCCTGATGCCCTAACTACAAAGAAACTGCCAGAAGCCATGCCAGTTCAGGCATATGGATTGGCACATTGATTCTCGCTGGGAAAAGGCAGGTGAGCTTCCCTGAATCCAAGCACTGTGGACAGTGTGTGAACTCCACATCAGAACTCCCTGCTGGCACTTGCCTTGCCCCTCAGCTGAATACCCAGGCTACAACACAGACAGCTCTGACCCTAGAGCAGTGAAACAACTCCCAAACATTGCTCACTGCCTGGGTGATGTGGGCTGAACCAGATCACTGTGTTTCTGGCTGTAAGATGCACATTGAACCTGAGTGCCCTCTGTAAGCAGCTTGGGAGGTCCATGATCACAGGCCTGACACATAAGCTGCAGGGGAACTGCAGCTCTAGCCTACAGTCTGTGACCTGCCAATCCCCACTGACATTACTAAGAAGACCAGCTCAATCTCGCGAACCTGTAGGTGGGTATAACACATCCCATTCCAACCCCTGACCTGCATTCCCAATTGGGACACAACAGGAAGGAGTGAGCTCGGAGAGTCCCACTGAGAACCAGCCACCAACACAAGGCACCATCAAGCCGGAGGAGAGCTACAGATCACCAAGATTATATGACCTCTATACCAAAGCTCCCTCCTTGGCACCAAGTCCGGAAGGCACCAGGCACAAACAGCTAAGAACAACCAGATGGCTAAAGGCCAGAGAAAGAACAGGACTGACAAATCAGGGAAATAGGACTCCAACAAAATTCAGGCATGCTAGCACAGCAAGCTGTGACCATCCCTTCATAGCTGAAACACATGAAAAGGATGATAAATCTATACTTAGGAAAATGATAGAGGCATTACAAGATGAAAATAAATCACTGAAAGAATTTAAATAAACCACAATTTTACAAATAAAAGTAATGGAGAATTCCATTAAAGACCTCCAAGCTAACTCAGTCAAACAAGAGTGGGAAACAGACAAGACTATGAAAGATTTGAAATATTTGCAGACAAAGGCAACCAAATTGGAGCAGGAAATGAATAAAACAGCTCAAGACTTGAAATTGGAAATGGAAGCAAAAAAGAAAACACAAGCAGAGACAATCCTGGAAGTGGAAAAAACAATGAAAGAGAACAGGAACTGCAGACATGAGTATCACCCATAGGATACAAGAGATGGAAGACAGAATCTCAGACGTGTAAGATTCAATTGGAGAAATCATTCATAAGTGGATTTTATCCATATAGTTCAAGATATCTATCCTATAACCAACAAAATGAAAGGAACAGGAACTTCAGGAACATAGACTTTATTACTTGTTAGTCGGACACTTTGCCCTAGTGGAGCTGCCATGTAGGCCCCCAGTGCAAGTGAAAGTTCTTAGCCCTCATATGGCTGCTGAACTGAAGGGGGCTGATATGTAGAGCACCCACACCAGAGGAGTAGGATAGATGGGAGAAGTGGGAGAGGGTAGGAGGGTGAGAGGGTGGGCCAAAGAGGGTGGAAGGAGTGGAATATGATGGAGATGCAAATGGAAGTAATAAATGAACATTTTTAAAAAGGTATCAGCATCATGAAAGATGAAGAACAATGGAGAAACTGCCAAGGATTAAAAGAGACTAAAAAAGGCACACCCAAATGCAATTTGAGATCCTAGATTGAATCCTGAAATGAAAAAGACACTAAAGGAAGAAGGGAGGGAAATTTAAACATGAACTATCAAATCTGATTTTTAGGTAACAATAACAGGACAGTCTGTAAGACAAAAATTCTAGAGCCATTAACTTTAAAGACTAGGTCACCTCTGCCTCTAAATGTACATTTAAAGATGCATGACAGTACAACTACAATGACTTTCCATGCAGTGGAAAGTCTTTGTTTGAGTATCCAGAAAACTACAGAAAGTTATGATCTTAGCTATAGTCATCTTCTCAAAGACTTAGCTGCTTGTCAGGTGTGGGAGTATGAAAAGATAATGAGAACCCACAATCAAAGGGAAAAGGCTATTTAACATAAATATCAGTCAGGCAGGGCCCAGCAGCATACATCTTTGATTTCAGGCAGAGTAGGGAGACCTCTATGAAGGTTAGCCTGGTGTACATAGTTCTATGACAGCCAGAACTACATAGATAAACCCTATCCCTCCCCCTGAAAAAAACAAAACAAAAATATCATTTCATGCTAAGTAATATTTAAAAAAGAAGAAAAAGGCCTTATAATTTTGTGAAATCTGTTTTTATTTGTTTTATTTGTTACATAAATAGAATGAGTGACATTATATCCTTCTCTGAATACTTGTAAAGTACTGAAAATGTTATGAGAGATGCTCAACATTCTGGACCTCTTTCTACATGCCTTATACTAACCTAATATGCTCGTCTGACCTTATCACTTGATAGCCCTCACAGTTCTGTGTGGCCCAGAATCCATCCTTTCTTCTGACTTAAGTGCTTTGTCCTACAGTTTAGATTCTCCCATTGCCCTTGCTTGTCCCTACATGGGCACAGAAGCTAAATGGCTGCTACATGATAAACGAGTTCATTTGGCTCGAGGAGGCAGAGAGACAGACAGAAAGGGGGGGGGAGAGAGAGAGAGAACACATGTGTGCATTGTACACACACGTGTGTATGTGCACACCTGTGAAAATATAGAAGCCAAAAGTTTGTATTGCTCTATCACTGCTGACCTAATTCCCTTGTAATAAGAGTCTCTTACTGCACTCCATTCAGTGGAGGCTGGTGGCCAACAGATCTGCATAATCCTTTCTCTATCTCCTATAGCATTAGCTGGCTTTTTCTGTTGGTGAGGGATCTGAACCCAGTTTCTTGACCTTATGCAATAAGCCCCCTTACCACTAACTTGTCTCTCCAGCCCTGGCTCCACATCTTTATTGTGCTCCTTCAGGTTACCAAATGTAAAGCTCAAGCTGGCCTGGATGTTCCACAGGATTTCAGAAATAAATGCCTAGGACTTCACTAGCCCTGTAGTTTTCTTACCTCTTTGTTGTTTGGGAGTAATAATTATCTATGATTCATTTCTTATATTTAGTGTTTAAAATCTGAAAACTATGCATCTCACTGATGGTAGGCTAATTAAACTTTCTTTTGGGCTATCACTAGCCCCTGTAAAGAGCCATTCCTCTTCTACCTCTGTTTCAGATCTGTCATTCTGAATAAATAAATAAAACCTTAAGAAATAAAACCTGAAAACCAGAACTCTTCCAGTATTTAGGAATTCTAAGCTTAATACTCTTTTTATGTTTAAAAAACTAAAAACTATTCATGGTTCAACAGACTATATAATTGCATAAATTGAAAACACAAAAGGACAAAGTTTGGGAGGAGATATCTTCAGAGCAGGATAATTTTAGCTTAAAAAAACAACCTAGATTTGGGTGAGAGATATTCTATAATGGAAACACTTTAACAACAGAAAGACTCCCCACCTCACCAATCTGTTTGGGGATGACGAGATGCTGTGGTAGTATATCACAGAATGACTGAAAAAAAAAAAAAACATTTGTTTCTCAGTTCTGAAGACCCAGACGTCCAAGACAAAAGAACCAACAGATGTGCTATCTGAAGAGGATATCTTCCAGAGAGTCTATGGTCTTCTGATTGTATCCTACTTATTTGAAAGAGAAACCCCCTTACTGATGTTTTTATTATTTTTGAGAAGCTTTTCAAGACAGGATCTCATTCTATACCCAAGCTGATCTGAATTCCTGGCAATCCTCCTTCCTCAGCCTATCAACTACTGGAGGGAAAAAAATGAAAAACAAAAACAAAAATGCTTGAGCCACCACCTCAATTCAGGTTTATTCTCAAAGAGTTGCTAATCTCTTTCTCCACCCTTGTGACCTAATTCCCTTCCTAAGTCTCCATGTTCTAACACGATCAGACTGAGAGTTATAATGTATGAATTCTGAAGAACAAAAGCATGTATTCCATAAGAACCCACTTCTTGGAGAACGTTTTCGAGCCAGAGACTCTTTGTTCTGCTTCAAACTTCTGTTCTTTCTTCCATTGAAGACCATGGATTTTATTTGGAAACAGTGTCAGTCTCGAGAAAGGTGTAACCCATGGTCAGTAGCTGCTGCTTTGCTACTTGTCCTACCCTCTCACTCTCCCACCCTCTCCCCCTTCTCCCATCTATCTTACTCCTCCAGTGTGGCTGCCCTACATATCAACCCCCTTCAGTACAGCAGCCATATGAGAGCTAAGAGCTTCCTCTTGCACTGGGGGCCTACACGGCAGCTCCACTAGAGCTAAGTGTCCTACTAACAGGTAACAATGTCTATGTTCCTGTTCCTTTCAGTCTGTTGGTTATGGGATAGTTATCCTGTACTATAGGGCTAAAATCCAGTTATGAGTGAATAGATGTGATGTATCTTTCTGGGTCTGGGTTAGCTCACTCAGGATGAGCTATTCTAGTTGCATCCATTGGGTTGAAAATTGCATGTTTCTGATGGCTGTGTAATATTCCATTGTGCAATATACCACTGTTTTTTTTTAATCCATTCTTCAGTTGAGGGACATCTGGGTTGTTTCCAGTTTCTAGCTATTACAAATAAATCTCAGAGTTGTCCTGTGTTGCATTTCTCTGATGATTAAGGATGTTGAACATTTCTTCAACTGTCTCTCAGCCATTAGAGATTCCTCCTTTGAATGCTCAGTTAGCTCTGCCCCCCCCCTTTTTTTTTAGTGTTTATTTATTACTTCAGGTTACATATCCATCACAGTGTCCTCTTTCCACCACTCCCAGTCCCGCCCTCCTAGTCTCTACCCCCTATCCCTTCCATCCCACTCCTCTGGAGTAGAGTGTCCGTACATAACAGTCCCCCACCCCAGTTCAGCAGTCATATGAGGGCGAAGAGCCTTCTCATACACTGGGGGCCTACAAGGCAGCACCACTAGGGAAAAGTGTCTCATTGACAGGAAAAAAAAAAGTCTATATTCCTGTTCCCTTTGGTGCATTGGTTGTACTATATGGCTAAAATCCAATTATAAGTGAATAGATGCCATGTGCATCCTTCTGAGCCTGGGTTAGCTCACTCAGGATGAGCTTCTCTAGTTTCATCCATTTGGCTGCAAATTACATGATTTCATTGTTTCTGATAGCTGAGTAGTATTCCATTGTGTAGATGTGCCACAGTTTGTTTTTTTTTTTTTATCTATTCCTCGGTTGAGGGACATCTGAGTTGTTTTCAGTTTCTAGCTATTAAAAATAAGGCTGCTATGAACATAGATGAGGAAACATCCTTGTGATTTGGTGAGGAATCATTTGGATATATACCCAGAAGTGGTATGGCTGGAACTTGAGGTAGAGCTATTCCAAGTTTTCTAAGATATAACCAGACTAATTTCCATAGTGGTTGTACAAGCCTGCACTCTCACCAGCAATGGAGGAGTGTTCTCCTTTCTCCACAACCTCACCAGCATGTGCTGTCATTTGAACTTTTGATTTTAGCCATTCTGAC
The DNA here is from genome assembly GCA_907164525.1 of Lophiomys imhausi. Classification (NCBI taxonomy): domain Eukaryota; kingdom Metazoa; phylum Chordata; class Mammalia; order Rodentia; family Muridae; genus Lophiomys; species Lophiomys imhausi. The sequence continues at coordinate 6,299,906 of CAJQZJ010032546.1, forward strand.
AGGTGTGAGATGGAATCTCAGAGTTGTCTTGAGTTGCATTTATCTGATGATTAAGGATGCTGAACATTTCTTCAAGTGTCTCTCAGCCATTAGGGATTCATCCTTTGTGAATTCTCTGTTTAGCTCTGTTCCCCATTTTTTGATTGGATTATTTGGTTTATTGGCATATAATTTCTTGAGTTCTTTGTAAATTTTGGATATTAGCCCTCTGTCAGATATTGGGTTGGTGAAGATCTTTCCCAATCTGTAGGTTGCCAATTTGTTTGAATGACAGTGTCTTTGCCTGACAGCAACTTTTCAGTTTAATGAGGTCACATTTATTGATTGTTGCTCTTAGGTCCTGAGCTGTTGGTTTTCTGTTCAGGAAGTTGTCATCTGTACCGATGAGTTCCAGGGTTTTTCCCTCTTTCTCTTCTAATAGATTTAGTGTGTCAGGCCTTATGTTAAAGTTTTTGATCCACTTGAACTTACTTTTTGTGCAAGTTGATAAGTATGGGTCTAATTTCATTCTTTTACATGTTGACATCCAGTTAGACCAGCACCATTTGTTGAAGATGCTGTCCTTTTTCCATTGTATGGTTTTGGCTTCTTTATCAAAAATTAAGTGACCATAGGTGTGTGGGTTCATTTCTGGGTCTTCAATTCAATCACATTTATCCACTGGTCTGTTTCTATACCACTACCATGCTATTTTTATTATTATTGCTCTGCAGTATAGCTTGAAATCAGGGATTGTGATACCTCCAGATGTTCTTTTATTGTACAGGAATGATTTAGCTATTCTGAGTTTTTGTTATTCCATATGAAGTTGAGAATTGTTCTTTCAAGGTCTGTACAGAATTCTGTTGGTATTTTGATAGTAATTACATTGAATCTGTATATTGTTTATGGTAAGATGTCTAATTTTATTATGTTGATCCTACCTATCCGTGAGCATGGAAGATCCTTCTATCTTCTTATGTCTTCTTCAATTTCTTTCTTTAAGGAATTGAAGTTCTTGTCATACAGGTCTTGCTTGGTTAGAGTTATCCCCAGGTATTTCATATGGTTGGTGGTTATTGAATTCACAGACTTGTTAAAGGGTCAAATAAAATAGTGTATGAACATGTTTTGGATTTTCTCTCCTTTTGGCAGATGTTCTAAATATTTAAAGAGTGAATACAAAATGTGTTGTAAGACCTTAATCTTTGGAAGAAACAGAGTATTCTAGATCCATGCTAAGTCTCTCTAGGCTCTGCTCTACTCCCTTTCCATAAGTATGTCTGTAGACTCCATTGCCATGACAACCTACTGTCAGTTCTTGGGTAACCTCACATGATGGCTGCCTCTCATCTCTCTTATATCTAATTTTAAAATGAAATTCTACAATCTGGATTCTTAGTTGACTCCTTTTATGAGTAAAAAAGTTAGTCTCTCAAATGCATCTAAATAACTCCCACACAGAGTTTAAACACATGTGTTTAAACCATTGTGTGCTTTTGCTCTGAGGATCTCTGCTGCCTCCTCCATATTTTCTTTCCAAATCTGTTTCTCATTCTCCTTTTGCCCTCCACCCTGTCCTATCTCACTATAAATGACTATATATTGAACCAACACATTCCCTGTGGTTTGCTACATCTCAAAATAAGGATTTCTGTCGTTGAAGAGAAGAGGGGAACCTTCAAAATATCTCTTTTCAAAATGAAGTCCCAAAACTGAAAGTTGTTCATGAGTCAGTAAGCGCTCCATCAGAATTTGCTAGACTCACTGGTTACATATCTGGAGAGAAAGTGGTCCACAACGCTACCCAGCAAAGCTGTCTTAGAAAGTCTCTTCCTACGTGAGGCCACCCTAACTCCTTCTCTTTCAAAGTCAGCAGATCTCAACTCTGCCAAACAATAGAGAAGCAACTGTCTCATTAGCCCTCTTAGATTTCACATGAAGATGTAGAACCTCCTTCAGGATAGGCAAATCAGACTACAAAGCTCACAGCTGGTAGATCCTATGGTTCCTTCAAGACTGAAACGAAGCTGGAACTTAAATGAAAGTAGACTATGCATCTGAGAGCAGAAGTCAGGCTTGCAACTATATTTGAAGCAATGAAGGCAAATTAGCCTGAAAGTTGTGTTTTTTGTGTGGGAAGGTGATGGCAGAGTAAATCTTCCAAATTTAAGTGTATTTTATTTTAATTGCTGAAGTACATAGATGTGAAACTTTAAATCTTACCCATGGGGAACGGGTGTTGGCTTGTTGATTTCTTTTGTTATCCTTTCAAATGACTCTATTCCTTGTTTGTATTTACTTGAAAAGCACAGATCTATTTCTGAATAGGTTTACAACTTTAAGTGTTTTAAGAAACTTCTTTTTAATACTAGCTAGTTAATTGGGCGGTAATGGCTCCTAAGTGGAACATTATATCTATCAGTCTAAGTGCTGCTCTGAATATAACAGCTTCAGTTGTGCTGCTACAATCTTTTATTATTATTATTATTTAGAGCATTTGGAAAGCTGAAAATCAAATATGCTTCAATCCTCTACTGTCCTAGCCATTGCTCATCTTAGTGCTAAGTAAAGACTAATGAAATTATACCACTTCTGATGAAGTTATTTTCTGAATGTTTCCATTATGAAACGAGTCAGTGTAGACAGACATTTTTCCCTCTCTGCAATGGGGAGGTTCTGTGTGTACTACCTTTACAAATCCCTGGGCACTTAGAAAGGAGCGATTTGAAGTCAAAAGAAAAGGCCAAAGGTGATGTGACACCCCAGCGGGAGTGACAAGTATTAAAAGGGGGAATAGATGTAAGCTAGTGTGGGAAATAGCCAGAGACTTGGGTCAGTTACTTTCCCTGTTGTTGTGACCTAATTTCTGACAAAAGGCAATCTGGGGGGAGAGGGTTTCTTTTGGTTACAGGTTTGAGGGTACAGTTTACTGCAGTGTGGACAGATGGCAGAAGGAGCAGCTGTATGAATATGTAGCTGCTTGCTCACATCCCACTGGATCAGAAAGCAGAGAGCACCCAGGAACTGGGACCAGGCTATGGACCTAAAGTATCAATTCCACACTGCGCTTTGGCTTTTAAAGTTTCCACAACCTCCCAAAATAGCTGACGACCAATTGTTATAACAGAAGAACCTGGGGACCAAACACCAACATTCAGAAATGGGCAAGAATTGAGAGAGGACTAAATAAGCAAATAAATCTAAACTATAGGTAGTGATCTTGCTAGCCCAAACTATGATGGCTCAGGTACCACCACAGACTGACACTGACCCATAAAAACCTGCATGTTAACAAGATCCTGAAGGTTTCCTTTGCACATTAAATTTGAGGAAACCAGCAACAGCATCTCCAAGAACTCTCTAGAATGAAGAGAAAGTCCCTATTCAAGCCCAGGGTTTACCTAAGAGTGTACTAGTCCTTCTCCTCAAGGGAGGATGATGCTGTAGTGAGACTGCAGGTGGAAGACTGTGGCTTTAAAGACCCAAATCATTACAACAAATGTCTGTCAGAGAAACAGGACCCAAAGGCTGAAGATTGATGCTGGAATGTATGGAGAGAAAATGGGAACTGTCCAGGCAGTCATTGGTATGTTCTTTCTTAGTTTTGGAAGCTGCAGGCCCTGCACTTCCTATATAAGCAAATATATTTATCCCTCTCAGGTCTCTGAGGTGGTTGAAGAATAGACAGCTAGAGTCTCATAGTTAAATTTTGAACTGTTTAGGAATCAAGAGGGTGTTATAGATCTAAGTAGATACTCTTAAAAGTGTGTTGCAAGATAGTGTGAATGTTGAGTCACATATAGACCTTTAAACTCATGGAGTTGGTTAGATAGTAGAATGTTAAAGTCAGGGGCCAAATATGTATAAACTGGACATTGGGAAGGTATACTGGGCCAATTTACTCTCATAAATGTGGCATATTTATATCTATTGTTTTGTATAATACTTACTGTTATAAGAGAAGGAACCATCTGTTGGACTGAAAGGGGAAACTTCTGGGGGGAAGAGGGTGGAAGGGCGGGATAGGAAGGGGGAATAGGGAGGGGTTTGTTACTGAGATGTAACTTGAAGAAAAAAAAATAAAGTATTTAAAATAAAAAAAAATAAATAAAGACCCAAATCAACCCTTACTATCTGGGTCCTGGAGCTGTAGAGACAGTGAAGAGGGGGATAGTGTTACACAACCCATTCCAGCTGTTACAAAGAAAACCTCTCCTTGGAGTTCTTTTACTTTCTTCCCTGTGTGATGTTATTGGATTTGATTTCTTTTCTTCTAGAGGACACATTAGTTTCAAAAACAATGACCTAAATTCCTTATTCTACCCAGACACTTTCCATTTGGCAGCCTGAAGCAGGTTTTGCATAGACTGAGCTCACAGCTCACTGAATGGGATTAGAATTTTGAGTTTGAAATTCCTCTGGCATTTTAGAGTCAAGAAAAGGTTTAGGAAAATAAATAAGCAAGTACAGGTGACCTTGTTATAATTTGACATGAAATGCCCGTCTCAGAGTCATCTTGAAATAAGTTCCCCTGGTACCCCTGTAGCTTGTTTTCCTGTCACTGGATTCAAAACAGCAGATGTTATGCTAAATCTCATTTAGGCAAATAAGAGAAAGAAAGAAAGAAAGAAAGAAAGAAAGAAAGAAAGAAAGAAAGA
>CAJQZJ010032546.1:6308978-6325220 GCA_907164525.1 Lophiomys imhausi
GTGTGTGTGTGTGTGTGTGTGTGTGTGTGTGTGTGTGTGTGTGTGTGTGTTTAGGCCAGAGGTTGACATTGAGTATCGTCTCCAATTGCCCTTCACCTTATTTTTTGAGACAGCCTTTAACTAACCAGGAACATATTGATTCATCGAGGCTGTTTGGTGGTCACTGAGTTCCAAGGACCCACCAATCTTTCCCCGCCTGGTTTATACATATACAGTTACAGCTGGATTTTCACATGGGTGCTGGATATCCACACTTAGTACCCAGATTTCCATAAAAAGCATTTTACTAAATGAGACATGTTCTCTAGCCCAAAGTTTCCATTTCTAATTAAGATAGTATGATTGCCCATATCATAACTGTGTGGCCTTTAGTATACTTATTTCCAATCACAGTGAAGAAAAAATAGGAATGGTAGTAATAATAACCTTGGAGTTGGCTACAATTATGAGGGTGGCAAAAAATGAACAGATATTCTAATCTCCAAATAATTTTAAATTCTAACTGTAGTACCTTAAAATAAAGTAATTCTTAATTCTGAGAAAAAATGACTTGGACTAGATATTTATGACTAAACTGAGTGAACTTTCATAGATTGCTTTAAAATTAACTGTGTAGGACTGGCCAGATGGCTTAGACAACATGAGTTTAAATCCTAAGAAGAAGGAAAATGACTCCCAAATGTTGTTACTCTCTCAGACAAGCTATGGTACATGCACATTATGTGCACACACACACACACACACACAGACACACACACACACACACACACATTAGCACTGTATCAAGACAAGATTTGACAGCATGACAGGCTGAAGTAGTAGGAATACATGGAAGATGATGATAGTGAGGACAAAGTCAGTAACCACCATTCTCACACCACATTGTACAGAAACCCTTAGGACACCATCATCTTTGGAGTGTTTCCTAGGAAGCAGGGATACAGGTCATAGAAGCAGCATAAATTTAGAAGTGGTATTTTCTTAGGAGAAGTTTGCAGCTTATTCTCAGTGTGTGAATAGTAATTGTTACATTTTAAATATAGATGCAGATGCAATATTTATAAGGTAAATAATTCCAAGTGATTCCATAGCCCCCCCTTTTAAACAAAAACTACCTAGCCTTATTTATATCATAAATGTTCAAAGCATTTTCTATAATTTGCTATAGAAACATTTCTTTTAAATCCTATTTGTACATTCCCTTAAAAAATGTAAGTCTTCCATGACATTATGCTCTGGACACAAGAAGCTGTAGATCGTTGCTTGTGTTGTCATTGCCGTCTTCTAGTGCCTACCTTGGTCAATTTAACTCATTACTAAAGCTATTCAAAACAGTCCAGGAGTTGAGAAGAAGAATAAATTCTATGGAAATCTTGAGACAACTTTACTTTTTCCACAGATTCACAACTTAAGGCCAACTTTTCATAAGAGAGATATAATTCCATTCCATTTCTAAAGTGTTGATGTGAGGGAACCAGTGTTCTCTCAAGCTAACTTTAAGGAAAGCAGAGACCTTAGAACACAGTGAACAAAGTAACTGACAGGTTCCTTTAGGCAGGAGGCTCAGCTTAACCTCCAGAAGGCCGAGAAGTTGGAGCAGTGAGAACATCTATGGCCCTTTGCCCTCCTCCTGCTCTCAGTGCACTTCCTCTCCACAATTCTGTAAAGCATAAATACCCTAACCCTCAATAAGTGCCCCAACTCCACCCATTCCAAGACTTGCTCTGACTTGGACAAGAGGAAGAATCCACTGTTAGCAATTAGACTGCAGAGACCATCATTTGGCAAGGAAGAAATATACAGCTGAGCTAGAACCCCCAAAAGTTTCTGATGTCATCTCTAAATCTCTGTGCATAGTTTGAGTTCATCCAGGAAACAGTACTCAGGTATCTTCTTCAGATTGTCTCATTAGGATCATATTCAAATAATTTTATTACAAAATGTTCTTCCTAGTCTACCACTGATAAATCACATAAGGTATAAGTTTCTCTCTATCCTCTTGAGAACATTAGCAGTTCTGTAGTCACCATGGAGAAATATGTTTGTGGCATTTAGGAGTTTGCTTTCTAAAAAAAAAAAAATCAGAAATAGTATTCAGGTTACAATCAAAATAAAGATATAGCCTAATGCTAAAGAGAATCCATTTCTTACTATCCACCAAATACTGAGCTTAAAACATTAACAATCTTGGGAAAATAACCACAGTTGACCAACACCTGACATAAAATTCTATGTTGTTTAGGAATTAAGAGTGTGTTCTGGATCTAAGATGTTTTTAAGATCGTGATGCAAGTTAGGATGGAAGCTGAGTTGGATATAGAATTTTAAACTCATGGAGATGGATGCATAGTAGAATGTTAAAGTCTGTTGCCAAATACATATGGACTGGACAATGGGAATGTATGTTAAGCCTTATAATTTTTATAATTGTGGCCTAATTATTTTTGTTGTTTTGTACTGTATTTGTTGTTATAAGAGAAAGAGACATTTGTTGGACTGAAAGGGGGAGGGGAAGAAACACCTTAAACTTAAAAAAAAAAAAAAAGTGGATGGGGGTGTGTGATGGGGAAGATGGTGGGAGGGTGGGACCCGAGGGGGAAGTAGGGAGGGGATTGTGATTGAGATGTAACTTGAAGAAATAAAACATAAATAAATTAATTTTTATAAAGTCTATGTTGGAAAGATCCAAGTACATGACAGAAAGATCCAAGTAATTATGAAGAAAGTTGTGCATTATTGTTAACACCATAGAATTATTGTGTTTCCTAACTTGGGGAAGACTGTGACTTCCATAAAGCCTGTGATGAAAGTGGAGATTACAGCATAAAATCCAGATTTACATCAAACCATGTTGTATCCTCTGGAAAACCAAGTTCTGTAGGTATCATGTGTTTCTTCTTGGTCACTACTCTCATTATTAGTAGATATGCCTAAACTGCATCTGCAAGAGCATCTGTCTGTCTATTACAAGTGAAACTGAGTTAGTTTGCAAGTTTCACTATAGGCAAGCACAGCAGCTCCAAGTGGTAGCCAGGATTCTCAGACCCTCCCTTCTTCCCAAACAGCCTGTTTTCCTTATTGGATTCAATATAAGCATTCAATGTTCAAAGACATCCTAAGGACATTACGAGGAAGCTCCCTGTTGGCTCTATGTGTAGGGGGTGTGTGTGTCCACGTGTGCTTGTGTGTGTGTGCATATATGTGTGTGTGTTCATCATTCTTTTTTCCTGCCCTTCTTTTTTCAGTATATTTGCCACTGAGAGACCATTAATGGACCCTACCTTCAGCTCCTTTTCTGTCCTTTGATTGTCTCATTAAGTCTACCTATTTCAAATCACTACCATGCAACTTGGATCAAAAAAAATGCAATGCCATCCAACCACATACATTGTTTTCAAGGCATTCTACTTCAGTTGTGGTGCATAGGCCATGGGCCATGACTTGTTCAGTCCCTATGGCCATTTATTGTTAGCTCTTGCTTGTGCATGACACTAATGTAATTTCTTAAGAACACATGCTTGCATGACTCCGCAATTTACTATGTCCCCTTAAAGTACGTGCTAATAAAAGGGTGGGGAAGAGTTGTAGTTTCAATTTGATCCCCTGTTTTCTATAGAGGGAAAACAATTTCCATTGGAGCCATTGCAGCTGACCACTGCAAACAAACACCTTCCCCATTCTGGGAAAAAAAAAAATCCCAAAGAAGACTGGAGTAATTGCCTTCCACATTTAGAGGTTTATGTGCAGAGTCATTCTGACATTCACAGAGCTGGGAGGAACAGAAACAGAGCTGGGCTTCGGGAAAGATGAGGCCAATTTCAAGATTCAATTTTCAAAAGGAAATGCCATGTTTGTTTCATGTCAGCTTCTGCTCAGATCAGAACAAGACATAAAAAAAAAGTGAACAAAGCTGAAACTGTTGGTCTAGCTATTTGCAAACAGAGCAGAGAGCAGATGGAAGGCCTTTCTGTTGGCTGGAACCCTGTCTTGTCTGCCCCCAGTCACTCTGAGAGCAGCTGAGTAAACCTCACTCCTGTTGAATAAATTTAACACATACACACATTTCCAAATGTTTATATAAATAACACTATTTTAAAAATACAGACTGGCTGTCACGCAGACAGGTGGTCTGGCTGCTTTAGCAGTTTTGATACCGGATTGCTGCCCAGTTTGACAGAAGCCTAGCCTTCTCTTCCCTACCCTCTCCTTCCATCCTCTCCCCTCCCCTCTTCTCCCAATCATCCTGGAGTGACAAAACATTGCACAGTCACATTTCCACATGTACCCTCATGCTGATGCAATCTCTCATTAAAGTGGGAGAATTCTGGAAGAATGCCTGTTGTAGATAAAGAGTAGTCTTTGGTGTATGAATGTGTATGTATGTCAAAGAAGAAACTACCCAAACTGATTCAGCTCTCTGTGTTTACATTTGCATATGTGCATTATTGTTTCCAACTACTTTGTATGCATACAAAATTAATGAATAAAAACACATAGTTAGGGTCTGGGAAGATGCTCAGTGCCTGGTGCTCAGCCTAAAGACCTGGATTTCAATGGTCAGCAGCCACATAAAAAACTGACATGGCTTCAAGTACCTGCAATGGAAGGCAGAAAGGGGCAGCCTCCCAAAAGCTTGCCAGTTGGCCAGCCTCACCTGAACAGTAAGCTCTGAGTTCAACAGAGACCCTCATTCAACAATAAAACGGAGAGTCATCAAGGAAGACATTCCTTCATCAACCAGTGTTTTCACAGATGCATCAATGGGTGTGTGCTCCTCCATATATCCATGTACATGCCACATACATAACAAGAAATACAGTTACACCCACCACATGTATACATGCACAGAAGTATGTACCAAACACAGAAGAACAATTCTAAATGAGTTCTTTCCTCCTGTATTTAGATTCCTTACCTAACTCGGCCAAGACAGGGAAGGCAAGTCCTTCATAATTCCTGCTTTACAACTAATGTCCATCAGAGATACTGTGCCAAAAGCCTGAAGATAGATGCTCCAATGTATGGAGAGAAATTGAGGATTGTCCAGGCAACCAGTTGTCTGTCATTTCTTAGCTTTTCCACTTCCTGTATAATCAGATATATTTATCCTTCTCAGGTCTCTGATATGGTTGATTATAGTCTCACAGTTAAGTTTTAAGTTGTTTAGGAATTAAAAAGGTGTTCTATGTTCCAGGTCTAAGAAGATGTCTTTAAGTTAGTAATGCAACTTAGGATGGAAATTGAGTTAAATGTAGTACTTTAAACTCATGGAGAGAGATAGATAATAAAATATTAATATAGTTGCCAAATATGTACGGACTTGACATTGGAAATGTATGTTATACCTTATAATTTTAATAAGTGTGGCCTAATTAATCTAAAAAAAATATGAGTTCTAGGAGAAGGGGGAGAGGGTGGGATGGTGGATCCAGGAAGGATGGAGGGAGAGGAGTGTGATGGAAATGTAACTTAAAGTAATAAAGAGAAATATAAAAAAGACCAAATTTTTTTTTAAAGACAATTTTTCTCACTGCTACTTGGTGAAAAGCATTTGAGTTTTGCTTTTTTCTGGTCTTCAGCAAATACAAACTACACAAACATCAGCCCAATACTTTGTGCTCCGGTTGCTCACTAGCTATCTGTATGTCTGCTGCACATTCTAATACTCAGGGGCATGTAGCAACAAGGCTGATTTTGTTCAGTGATGGCAGACGCCATGGCTCACCAGGTCTGCAAATAATCTGCCCTCCAACTGTCATCTGCAGCATACCTGGACAGGTCTATATCAATCTGCTTCTATGCTCTATTGTCACTGGTCAAGAATGGCCTTGTTCTTTTAGTCTCTTCATTTTCCACCTGAGAAGGGAAAGGAAAGATGCACCTGTGCACAACCGAATCTGTCAGTTATTCCTGTGAGGCAGGCCCTGCCTTTGGTGCAAAAGGACATGCAGGTGCCCAGGGTTCAGAAGAAAAGCCTGCTTTTCTTCCGGGTGCTCAGCCATGGATACACAAGCAGGCAGAGGCCTCTGTCCATGCATTTCTTAATGGGAAGCACAGACAAGGACCTGAAAGACTGCAAGGAGAATGAAAGATTATCAAGAAAAAAGCAATGCAAATGAAATAAAATCAAGATGTGACCAGAAAGGCAGGCAACAATTTTGATCAGGGGAAAGTAAATCATTGATACAATGTTGAAATTATTTTATATATTTCACACTATTCAGCTAAATTATCCTTTATATATATATATATATATATGTAAAATTATGATTACTGTCATGATTCTGAAATGAGAACCAGAGGGTTATGTTTGAAAGTTTCTTTCTCTCTCTTTCCCCACCTCCTCCCCTCCCACCACCACAGCCATTCCCTCCCCACTCAGGCACAGCTGCACATTAATTCAACCAAATTAAACTGTTAGGATAAAATACCACCGAAATGCATTCTAAAGTGTAATTTTTCTAAAATAAGTATGTAACTTTATTTTTTTAAGTACCCATCAAAAGGTGAAAGAAATATATTACATTATGATGAAAAAGAGGTCATTTAGGAAAAGGCTGAAATAGCACTTTTTTTGAAATGGCATATGGAGGCTTTTCCAACACAGGAAAGACAGTGACTTTTCCTTAATACTTGTCATTATTCTGTGTTCACAGAAAAAGTGAGATGTTTGCACATAAGGCCATGCCCACTTCTAGGCCCAAGAATGAGTTCTCCTCTGGAATCAGATGCCCTCATCTTTCTCACTTGCAACCACATCCAGTGATCATTTTCTGCCCACTCTACCTCATTATCTTCTGGAAAAACTACTGACAATAAATAATTCACCATCAAGTCTGGAATAGACCCTAAATGACTTCTCTAGGAAAGAGTCACTTATTTTAAAGAGAATGAAATGAATTGGGGGAGAGGGGTTGTGTCAGTTTTAAACCATTCTCAGTTGCTTTTCTTTAGCACTAATTGAAATAGAGAAGGAGATTATAGATTCAACAGCATACACTTTTTCCATTATAAAGAATGATTTACTCAATGGCTGAATCATTAGAAAATAGATGATCCCTTTGGCCTTACAGAACTCCTGCACAGAAGCAAAAAAGGAAAAGTTTCAGATATATAGCATACTATGAGATTCTTGGGGAAAGTGAACTACAGTCCCCACTGAAATTAGTCTTATAGCAATTAAGAGACTGTTTGTTGGAGCATTAACAACCGTGGGCAAGCTCAACAAACCCATATTCCTGGCTGCTAGTAATGACAGATTTCTCAGGGAGTATTATTTAATTAACAATAATTTGAAAGAGCAGTTCAGCTGAGAAACTACATTTACTTACTGGAAACGCTAAGTAATGATAAGTGGAAAAGACATGCAATTTGTTAGCCTTCTATGTTATCTTTCTGAAATACATCAGTAGCTTATAGGTGTCTGCACTCTATTTTTTTTCAGCTGTCTGTGAGGTCATCATGTTCAAAGAACTTCATCCCTTACTGTCCAATGCTGATAATAGTCCTTAGCAGTTGGATTCTGGTAAGAAGTCCCCTGGGGCTTCAACTTTTCAAGGCCAGCATCCTTTGTCCTTCCCCTTTCTAGGCAAGGGCAACTGCCAGCTCCCTTTGCTTGTATGCCTTCCTCCCTCCCATCTCCATCCATCATTGCTGCTGAGCACCTCCCAGAAGTGCTGTCTTTGTCCTAGCTCTCTTCTGAAGTCTAAGGGTGTATCAGCTTCTTGGTGGCTAGCTGGGTCTAACCCACAAACCACACCCTGAGAGAAGCATTTCAACTCCATGACACTGGCAGCAGGGAAGCAAAACCTGCCCCCTTAGAAGTTCTTGGACTAAATTTCCTCCATCCAAAAGCCTCTTTTGGAGTTGATTATAATTTAAAGACCAATTTCAAACTGACAAGGGGAGGACTACTCTAAGTCATTCTGACATCCAGTGGGAGCTCACAACAGGAGGTGAGCTCTACAACTCCAGCAGCAAGCTTGGGATAATACAAAAATAGAACACATTCACTCCCTGGAAGAAGGAGAAAAGTAAGTTATTCAACTTTTCATCTCATCTGTGATTTCTAGGGCAAAATTCACAAACTATTCAAGATTAGTCAGTGAAATAGAGATTGTATTGGGAAACAAATGTGTCCACTTAGTTCCTTAGGAAGTCAAAGCTATTTAAAAGAATAACTTAAAACTATTATTGGGGGGTTGTTAATTGTAGCTGCTAAAGCCTATTAAAATCTATGCCAGCAGACAGTCTTCATTCTCACTTGATTTGTGATGAACTAAGAATTGAGCCAGATATGAACATGATTGTTAACCAAAGCATGTTCTCCAAGGATTCTGAAGACAAGCCTAAAATCATATTAGTCAGGTCATGCTTGTATTTGAGAGCAGATTAGGGTGGGTTGCATATAGAGAGAACATGGACCACCACAGTGGATTAAAACTAAGTGCAAAAGGCAAAGAATTTTTCTCTTTGATTCTTTCAAATCCAAAGTAGCTTTCACTCAAATAATATCAAAGTCATGTGATTAAACACTTTTCCTAACAGAGTTTTATGGTAAGGCATACTTTATCATACACTGTTCAATCAGATCGATATAATACAGAATCAGTCAGTGAATGCCTTATTTATTTTTGAAAGAACTTGTGGAGATAGGTTTTTATCTCTTTCTTTAATTGTAATTTGAAGCTGCTAACCAAATCCATTATTTAAATTGACTATACTCAGACTAGAATCCATTAGATTTATCAGGGTGTAGTTCCCATTAATAAGACTTTTATTTTTGCCTCACTCTTTAACCTTCGTTTACTTTTAACACTTAGCAAAGAAACATTTGCAAAATCCTGCTCCCTAAAGTGGATTAAGGGATTTTGTTCCTCTTAAATGGTTCTTAGCCTTATAGTATAACAACAAATCCTTAGTTTCTGTCAATTTCCTCTAGTGATGCCTTACTAAGGAAGATGAAAATGACTGTAAAAGAACAAGATAATAAATGATATTTTGCATATTTCTATCCCAAAGAAACCCAAGTTCCTTTACTGACATAATAAATGCATAAGAATTGTAACTGCCAGTGCAGCTCTGACTGGTAACATCTGAAAATCTTTGTGGCACTATTATATGGTATTTAAATATCAGGAAGGGAGAAAATGCCAGCATCAAAGCCAGAGAATCTGCCTGTAATTCCCTAATAACAATCACTGTTCCACCCCAAGGAGCTAGCAATCTTGCCCTCGCTCGTGTGGTGTGCAAACTCTCTTCAATCAGTGGGTTGTTAGGAGAAGGTTTTTTTTTTTTTTTTCTGTTTAACTGACACTTTATAGCAAGAGTAGAACTAATTAGGACTGCACTTTTTTTTTAAAAGGACGGGTAATTTTTCTTGGTGCGTGTTTGAAATTCAACATTTTTTCCTGTGCAAATTCGAGTGAGATGTTATCAGTGGTGACTGCTAGGAAGACAGCCCTGGTTCTGAAGGTTTGCGAAGCATCTGAGGGCTCTGAGCTGCCATCTCTTACCTATGGCAGGTCTTCACTTCAGTTGGTGGGGAACTTCTTCCTTGTAGTCAGCACAGTCCTGTCCAGAAAGGGCAGGAGGTTTCTTCATCTCCCTGTGTCACCAGTCCGTTTACAAGCTTCAGAGTTGGGAAGCCTCTCTTCCAAACCTCCACGGATCTGCTGAGATTGCCACCCTCTTCCTGCTGCCTAAACCTTGTCTGTCTTCTGTGATGCTGTTTTTAAAAACCTACATATTGTCACTACTGAGTTGCACCTCTGTCTTTTCTCTCCTTTCTTGGGTTGCTTCAATTTTATCTTTCAGGTTTCAAGCTCATTCCTTGCCCAAATCCAGGAAAGTTGTAGTGGTGAGAGACTGACACACTAGTGAGGAAACCAATCCCACTGTCCCACTACTGGTCCCCAAAATGCACCTCTTTCAATACTGCCAAACAAATGCCATGAGCTTCTCTGAAATGACAGTTCACATTGCTAAATTGATGTTCACTTTGTATTTAATTCTATTGCAACTTTCATTAAATTCTTGGTTGGTGCTGATATGTTTCTAATTCTGAGAATACTGGGGTACTCAGTGTTTTCCTCAGGGAACTCACAGGCTAATAGAGAAGGAAAATTACACATGTGGGAATGCTGGGATAAGGGACACAGTATCATATGGTATAGAAGATAGGCCTGGGGATAGAGGAATGTTCCCTGGAAGAGAGGTTGTCAGGAAAGAGAGGCTGGGAAAACATTTATGTTTAAGCAAAGGTGTGATGGTGCTAAAGTAGTTTGTAGCATGTTTGGGAGAATTCTACCCATGAAACAGGAAGAGAATAGAACAAGGACAGGAGATGGGAGACAATAGCTGATTCCAGGCATCACATGGCTGGGTTCCTTTATTGTCCAATCAAGAAATCAGGTTTTATCAGTTATGAAATGAGGAGCCATTAGAGAACTTGTGGATGATGAGTAGCCAATAAAGAAGAGTAGATTAGGCAGGGGCACTAATTATAAAGCTGGCAATGGTCAAGTTCTGAGATGTAAAACATAGGAACAGGGTCAGAAAGATGGCTCAGCCATTAAAGGTGCTTGCAATCAAGACTGATGTCCTAAATTCAACCCCCAATCATATTAGTGGACACTATGTATACACATACTTGCACACACACACACACACACATACCTACACACTCCCAAAAACATAAATAAGTAAGTGTAATTTAAAAAAAACTTAAGAATTCACAAAGGAGGAATCTCTAATGACTGAGAGACACTTGAAGAAATGCTCAGCATCCTTAATCATCAGAGAAATGCAACTCTTTTTTAAAATTATTTATTTATTTATTACTTCAGTTTACATCTCCATCACAATGCCCTCTTTCCACCCCTCCCAGTCCTGCCCTCTCACCCTCTACCCCCATCCCTTCCATCCCACTCCTCAGGAGTGGAGTGTCCCTACATAACAGTCCCCTGCCTAAGTTCAGCAGTCATATGAGGGCCAAGAGCCTCCTCATACTCTGGGGCCTACAAGGCAGTACCACTAGGGCGAAGTGTCTCACTGACAGGAAAAAAAAGTCTAAGTTCATGTTCCCTTTGGTGCATTCATTGTAGTATAGTTATCCTGTACTATATGGCTAAAATCCGACTATAAGTGAATAAATGCCATGTGCATCCTTCTGGGTCTGGGTTAGCTCACTCAGGATGAGCTTCTCTAGTTCCATTCATTTGGCTGCAAATTGCATGATTTCATTGTTTCTGATAGCTGAGTAGTAGTCCATTGTGTAGATGTACCATAGGTTTCTAATCCATTCTTCAGTTGAGGGGCATCTGGGTTGTTTCCAGTTTATAGCTATTAAAAATAAGGCTGCTATGAACATAATGCTACTCAAGATGACTCTGAGATTCCATCTCACACCTGTCATAATGGCTAAGATCAAAAACTCAAATGACAGCACATGCTGGTGAGGTTGTGGAGAAAGGCGAATCCTCCTCCATTGCTGGTGGGAGTGCAAGCTTGTACAACCACTATGGAAATAAGTCTGGCAATATCTTAGAAAACTTGGAATAGCTCTACCTCAATACCCAGCCATACCACTTCTGGGTATACATCCAAATGATTCCTCACCAAATCACAAGGAAGTTTCCTCATCTATGTTCATAGCAGCCTTATTTGTAATAGCTGGAAACTGAAAACAACTCAGATGTCCCTCAACTGAGGAATGGATTAAAAAAAAAAAACTGTGGCACATCTACACAATGGAATACTACTCAGCTATCAGAAACAATGAAATCATCCAATTTTCAGCCAAATGGATGAAACTAGAGAAGCTCATCCTGAATGAGCTAACTCAGACTCAGGATGATGCACATGGCATCTATTTACTTATAATCAGATTTTATCCATGTAGTACAGGATAACTATACTACAATGAATGCACTAAAGGGAACAGGAACATAGACTTTTTTCCTGTCAGTGAGACACTTTGCCCTAGTGGTGCTGCCTTGTAGGCCCCCTGTGTTTGAAGAGGCTCTTGCCCCTCATATGGATGCTGAACTGGGGTGGGGGACTGTTATGTAGGGACACTCTACTCCAGAGGAGTGGGATGGAAAGGATAGTGGGTAGAGGGTGGGAGGGCAGGACTGGACTGGGAGGGGTGGAAAGAGGGTATTGTGATGGAGATGTAACCTGAAGTAATAAATAAATATTTTTAAGAAAAGAAAAAAAACTTAAGACGCAAGAACTATTGTCATACAGAAATGTAGACAAAAGACACTTTTGATAAAACTTAGAAGCTATCCTTGTAGAATCTGTCGGGTGTAAGTAGTCAGACACAGTGAGTGGTGGAAATGGCACGAATCAAATTCTAACTTCTATATTTCTGCTTGGATGGCTGAAATCTCCATTCCTCAGGATATATAAATAGAACCAGTGGACTGCACAATGAAAAAAAAATGAAAGGAATCCAAGTGGAAAGAAATGATGTCCACCACCAGTCTTGTATTTGTACAGTGATATGATAGTTACTTTTCTCACTGCTGTGGTAAGATACCTAACAAAAGCAATTTGAGGAAAGAAGGGTTTTACTCTGGTTCACAGGGGAATAATCCATGCCAATAGAGAATTCGTGGTAACAGGAGGGTGAAACAACTAGTCACATTGTGTCCTCAGTCAGAAAGTAAAGGATGGTGAACACTCTACTCATTCTCTGCTTTTTAATCAGTATAGGACTGCGGCCCATGGAATGGTGCTGGGAAGACCCACAGATAAGGTGGCTCTTCCCAGATCAACTAAGCTAATACAGGTACTCCCCAGAGGCTAGCCTAATCTGGACAATTTTAGATCCTTTCAAATTGATAGTCAGTATCAACCATCCCAAATGAGTTCTGGTTTATAGATGTTACTAAGTTTTATTGGATTTATCATTACTCTCTTAAATACTCATTTCTCAAAGACCTGTGTTTAAAGCATAGGCCAAGTATTTTCCTATGACTGATTTTACTTGTTTTATTCTAGAAACGTTTCACTGTTTAGAAAACATGACTTTAGATCTCCTTGGTCATGAGTGAATGGGAAACACTTGAGACAAGCTTACTCCGGTGTATTGCTTCTTGCTATTGTGCTGTTGAATAAGCCACTGATAACAATCTTCAGTTACACAGAACTGAAAAGTCAGAACCATAATTTCTCATTTGTTATGCCTCAATAGAAGCTGGCACAGAACTCCTTCATGTACACCCATCTCTGTCACAACACAAACAGAAGTTAGGCCAATCTAACGTTCTTCTCAATATATGGATTTTGCCTTCTCTTGATGAAAATTAGAATTGTTATTTTGAAATTACAAAAAGTTCTTCATCATTGAACTCTAGGTCCTGAAGAGCCTGACTTAGATCCCATATGTGGCCAAGTATGTTTTCTGAAGTTTATAACAGTATTTGCCTCCTGGAAGCTCCTCTGAAGCTGTTTCTGCCCTCACTCAGAGTTACAGTCTCCTTTCCTCACTTTGGCTGTATGTTTTCTAAGGTCCCATAACCAGCAAAATGCAACAGAAGTGAAGGCACTATGAGGTTATCCAATACAGGGTGACATATTGGCTACTTTGAGAATAGGCACAATCACATGAAACCCATAATTTCAATGCCTTTCCAGAAGCTATCATACTGTGAGGAAGCCCAAATCAGTTTGTGTGAAGAACATACACTCTGGTCCTAAATGAGGCCAGGCAGAGAGAGAGATGCTCAGCATCTCCAACTACACCAGACCCCAAAGCTCCAGATCCAGGTACCATTTTATGACAGGTGTCCACAAAAGCCCGCAGCAAAATCATTCAAGCAAGACTCACCCAGATTCATGACCCAAGAAAACAATAAAAACTAGTAAGATGGTGATTGTTGTTTTAAGTCTTAGCATTTGAATGTAATCTTTTTAACAATGTGAGGCAGAAGATGGGCTTAGTGCCAAAATGATCCAGTGCATGGTCAAATCCTGGAGCCTCAGTGGACAGGATCCTTTTCCATCACTCTTTAATTTGGTTCCTGTGCCAGTTGGTAACCTCCTGCCAAAAGCAGCCTAGATGCTGCACAGACCCCCACAATTCTCACTCCTAGGAGTGCTGACCACTCCACCTTCTCTAGGAAAATGCTCATTTGGGGCCATTTTCTCTTGGATCATTTGAGAAAAACTTATTTAAATTCCTTTTAATAGGAGACTTGCCAAAGATGGATAAAAACTTGTCAATGATACTATCAGAAGCTGATTAAACCAGACTTTGGCAGTTGGAAAGAACAAAGACTTTCCAATGTGTTCACATTAATACCAGTTTATAAATTGGAAAGATAGTTTCAGTTACCAAACTAAACACCACCACTGGAAATAAAAATAGCCCAGAAAATGATGACATTTAACAATCATTACTCCTTGAGTTTATTGTCTGATACTTTTAAAGACAAGTTATAATTACAACCTATAGGTCGAACAATAATTTTTCTAATTCATACTGCTGGACATGGTTTTGGTTTTTGTTTTTTAACTGATCCAAGACACAGCGGTATCTTGGTGAAGAAAACATTGATTCTTAGGTGTTCTAATTTCATTCTGCTGCTATAAGAAATATGGGGGACATCATAAAGCAATATAGGGGAGATGGGGCTTATTTGGCTAACAATTCTAGTTACAGTCCATTATTGAGGACAAGCAGGATAGGAAACGAAGCACAGACTTGAAAGAGAAACTATGGAGGAACTCTACTGAGTCACTCAAATTCATGCTTCACTAGCTTTCTTATACAACCCAGGACCTCATACCTGCTTAAGGAATGATGCCACTCACAGTGGGCTGGACTCTTCTACATCAGTTAATGATGAAGACAATCCCTCACAGAAGTCCCCACAGAACAACCAGATAAAGACAATTGCTAAATTGAGACTACTTTTTCACATGATTCTAGCCACTGTCAACTTAACAGTTATAGTTACAAGTTATAATAACACAAACCCTAACTAGGGCATCAGGGTTACCATGGTTCCTGTGGTTACAGTCTGCAACTACAATTGGGCTATGCAGGTAATGATCACTATTGGTCTTGGACAGGTTAAGACTAACATAATGACTCACTGTATTATTTCACCATGAAGTATTTCTACAGGATAGTTTCCTAGTCTCTCATAGAACTATGAACTGGTTAAATTTTCTACTCTTCCAACTGAAGGTTATGACAATATCATGCTAAGAAATTGATGAAAATAGTGCTTTTCAAAACAGTTTAAAAGTTAATTTTTAACCCTCCTTCGAAGATCAAATTGCCCATCAAGTTTTTTTTTTAAATAAAACAATCTATTGTTGCATTTCTTGGCTGTTTTCATTTCTTGCTATAAGATACCTAAAATAAACACAGATTTAAATAATATAGGTGGCATAAGTAATTACTTAGGATCAATTATACAGTCATTCAAAAGCCATGATACATAATGCAAAATTATCCTCTATTAAGTTCATATCAAGCTGTAATCCTGTGTAAATGATGTGAATAGCATACAGAAATACATATATTCAGCAATGCTAGTTAATATATTTTTTAAATGTTTGCCAGATTAGATTGAAGTTTTACTTCACTGCTTGTATTCTTCAGCAGTGAAGTAAATTTCACTGTAGTATTTGTAAATTTTCACTTTAGTATTTGTGAAAATCAAATGTATTTCATATACAGATTCCTTGGCTATCTCATTTTATTTATGAATTTCTGATGTGTCGCCTGCCTTCTCTCTATTGTAGTGGCTAACATTTTAACATCAACCATAAAAAGTCTTTCATAGGCTAGGAACAACATGCCCTTGTTCTCTCATACCTACTACCTAATTTTTATACATACAATTAAATTCTAATAATCATTTAGTCATTTTCTTTTTTTTATAATTTATTTTTTATTTCTTCAAGTTACATCTCAATCACAATCCCCTCCCTACTCCCCCCTCCAGTCCCACCCTTCCACCCTCCTCCCCCTCAACTCCCCATCCTCTTCCCTTCTTTTTTTTTGTTTAAGGTATTTCTTTTCCCCCCCAACAGCTCTCCCTTTCAGTCCAAAAAATGGTTCTTTTTCTTATAACTATAAATACAATACAAAACAACAGAAATAAATAGGCCACAATTATAAGAGTTATATGGCTTAGCATACATTCCCAATGTCCAGTCCATATGTATTTGACACCTGACTTTAACATTCTACTATCTAACCATCTCCATGAGTTTAAA
>CAJQZJ010032546.1:6325320-6366369 GCA_907164525.1 Lophiomys imhausi
TTTTTTCTTATAACTATAAATACAATACAAAACAACAGAAATAAATAGGCCACAATTATAAGAGTTATATGGCTTAGCATACATTCCCAATGTCCAGTCCATATGTATTTGACACCTGACTTTAACATTCTACTATCTAACCATCTCCATGAGTTTAAAGTTCTATATCTAACTCAGCTTTCATACTAACTTGCCTCATAATTTTTAAAATATCTTCTTAGATCCAGAACACCCTCTTGATTCCTAAACAACTCAAAATTTAACTATGAGACTCTAGCTATCTATTCTTCAACCACCTCAGAGACCTGAGAGGGATAAATATATCTGATTATATAGGAAGTGCAGGGACTGCAGCTTCCAATACTAAGAAATGACATACCAGTGGCTGCCTGGACAGTTCCCATTTTCTCTCCATACATTGCAGCATCAATCTTCAGCTATTTGGACCCGCTTCTCTGACAGACATTGATTGTAGAGCAGGAATTATGAAGGACTTACCTACCCTGTCTTGGCAGAGCTAGGCTGTCGACTTATCTGCTTCCAAGTTTTGTCCTTTTTGGACAGAAGTCTGTCTACAGTCGAAGCAAGGGGTTTTTCTTGCCAAGAGAATGGCTTACCACCAATTCAATCATCTCCCACTGGAGATTCTTCGATGCTCGTCTTCTACTTGGAGTAGAATAGGGGGTGCTGTCAGTAGCTGACATGTCTTGATATCAAAAATTCTTAAGTTAAGAAAACATCTTTGAATGCCATATTCTGCAGATCTCTTGAGGTTTTTGAAGATGCCCTATCTATCTCTTATATTTAGATAAGCAAATATTGCTTGATTCTTAGCAACTTGATTTCTGAGTAGCTTAGAAAATAACTGTGATAGACTGTCATAGTAACTAACAAAATGACATGTTTTCATGACTATTAGTTTCTGTTTCTTAATTATCCTAAACAGTTTATGTCGGTTGGTAACAAGAGGTCAAAACTTGACATTTCATTTTTAAGTATTACTACGAACAATACATTTAAGAAGCATTAACCTTAATTTTGTATCAATATACAAAGATCACTACCAATGTGGCCAAATATAATCTTAATTTTGTATCAATATACAAAGATCAATACCGATGTAGCCCAATACAATCTTAATTTTACATTAATATACAAGGGTCAATACCATTGTGACCAAATATAATCTTAATTTTGTATCAATATACAAAGATCAATACCGATGTAGCCCTATACAATCTTAATTTTGAATTAATATACAATGATCAATACCAATTTAGCCAAATATAATATTAATTTTGTATCAGTATACAAAGCTATAAGGCTATATTCAATAATCTGTCCTTTTTTCTTGATCTTTCCTATACTATGTCTACGTCCCATTTTTCTCAAGTCTGTTCACTCCTATATAGGAGAGAAAGGAGGATACAGAAAAGCAAAAGAGAGAAGTCCCTGGGTCTAACCTCCAAAACCCATTTAACAAGACCATTTAACAGCTTGTAGTCTTTTCCCCTAAATAACAAAATTTTCTATTATCTATCAAATAACCAAAGGGGGAGAACACCCTCCCCACCTTCTGGGGATGGGATGTTGTTCTCTTAAAATGACTTCCTGCTGATTTGGGACGTAGTAAACCTGTTTGGGGCCCAAATAAGAATGGAAAAATGGTTAAAAATGTTAATAGAATCATTTGATGTTCAGTCCTTTTGTGCTCAGCTATTTAGATGTCCTAAGAAGTTCATAGACAGAAGCTGATCTTCAGAGCTTTACCGAAGATCTGGCTGGAGTAGTCTGTGGAGCTGAACGATCTTAGCGATTTTGAGTTGTTGTGGTTGTAGACTTTTGAGGAAACTGCTATTGAAGAAGTCTGCCAGGCTAGATCATCTGGGCCACTCGTCTTCTTTGGTGTCTGATCTGTTTTCTGCTAAGGTTTCCGTTGTCCAGTTGTCCCTGGATTCCTTGAATGGATGCTTTAAATCTCCTGTAAAGATAAGAACAGAGCCCTGCCCTAATCCTAACTCTGGGACAATTACCTTTTTTTGGGGGGGGGAGGGGTCAGGTAATATTTTTCCTGGAGCAAATTTGGTTTTTTTGATAATATATAAAGTATTACCTTTCAATCCGGATTAAAGAAGAAATTATTTTGATATTTTGGAGCTAAACAAACCTTTAGTGTATATATTTTGAGATCTCAAAGGACAATTTGTTTGAATTGCAGCCTGCCTTTTGTAAGTAGCTTTTAAACTTAAATCTTTCCAAATCCTATGTGCCTGTCTCTGCCTTCTAAGTTTTGGGATCAAAGACATGTGGTTCCCAACTGATGGGATTAAAGATGTGCTCCTCCACTCCTGGATCAAAGTTTTTCTCTGTTTAGAGCTTGTTTTGTATCAGGTGGCCTTGAGCTCTGAGATCTGCCTGTTTCTGTCTCTAGTGTGTTGGGATTAAGGGTGTATTCTTCCATTTAGTCATTTTCTTTTAGTAACTTTGATAATGAGAGTTACCTATCCCAGTATTATAAAATAATATTCTCCTATATCTTAGTATTATAAAAATAATATTCATTTTACCTACACCTATACATGTGCAGAAACACAAGTGTAAAAAATACAAATACACATACACATAAACACATGGGGGAAGGGAACCATATTTAAAATAAAATAAAACAAAATGGAAGGAAAACAATGAACATAATAGTTCCAAGTTTCTGATGGAACCAAACCATTAAAATCTAAGTAAAACTGATGTAAGATTTATTTTGAATTTAGTAACCATTAAAAGTAAGTACTAAGATATAAACTGTTTTCAAATAATTTGGTTTGGTTGGAAGCTCCTTTTTTACTATTCAGTTCTTCAGTTCTTACTATGCTTATTTTAATAAGTCATTTAAATGAAATCATATCAGACCACGCTCATAAATGGTAATCTCCAGAGCCAATCTTATGTCAAGTCACAACTACACTAGCGTTAATATAATGTAATCTTAGGCTGCCTTAATTTTTCTCATAATGGATTCCCAAGCATTTGTGCAACAGTCTTTAACCTTCATGAGATACTGCCATTCCAGATCACTTCTCACATTTCTGATTAGAAGCAAGAATCTCAGTTGTGAAAGCTCCCCATTTCCTTGCCT
This sequence comes from Lophiomys imhausi, assembly GCA_907164525.1. Lineage (NCBI taxonomy): Eukaryota > Metazoa > Chordata > Mammalia > Rodentia > Muridae > Lophiomys > Lophiomys imhausi. The sequence continues at coordinate 6,328,454 of CAJQZJ010032546.1, forward strand.
TGTTCCAATGTTGCATGGCTTTTGGTTACCTATGCCCCTTAAGATGTGCACTAATGTGTCCTGGTAAGGCCCTGCGATTAAAGAGCATTCCCCTAGCAAGTGTGAGGCCCTGGGATCCATCATCAGCCCAGCAAAAGAAATAAGTGAATACATTAGGAAATATTAAAATTGAACATGGAAAATATAAATTTGATTGGATTAAAAAACTTGAAGGCAGAAATATTACCAAGCTGTTAAACACATGCTTACACTTAAAAAAAAAATCATTGGTACTCAATATTTTTTGTGTGCAATATTGCATTGTCAATGGTATACAAAGGGTATTACTTCAATCTCCAAGATAATGTAATATGGATAAAAGACAGATAAGTAATTATAATACAGAACAAAGTTGTGAGGGAGAATATACCAAAAGCTTTAAGACACAGAAGAGGAAAATACACAGGGAAGAAACAATTTTTTAAAACTCATCTGTAAGATTAAGTCATGAAAACCTTCAATAACCTTTTAAAGGTTATTACCCTCCACCCAGGCTTATAATATTAAGAAAACTGTCTGACTCATGCCTTGACTGGCAGAGTTATACCTGCTCTTAAAGCAAGATTTCAGAATATATGCCATGCTCCACAAGACTTTTTTTCTAAAGGCATACATTGGAACTTTTTTTTATGCCATGTGCAACTTTCTGGGTCTGTTAGCTCATTCAGGATGAGCTATTCTAGTTCCATCCATTTGGCTACAAATTGCATGATTTCCTTGTTTCTGATAGCTAAGTAGTATTCCATTGTGTTTTTGTTTTATTCCACAGGTTTTTGGGGTTTGTTTGTTTGTTATTTTTTGGTTTTTTATCCATTCTTCAATTGAGGGACATCTGGGTTGTTTCCAGTTTCTGGCTATTACAAATAAAGCTGCTATGAACATAGTTGAGGAGATGTCCTTGTTTGGTGAGGAATCGTTGGATGTATACACAGGAGTGGTATGGCTGGGTCTTGAGGTAGAACTATTCCAAGTTTTCTAAGATATTGCCAGACTCATTTCCACAGAGGTAATACAAGCTTGCACTCCAACCAGCAATGGAGAAGAGTTCCCCTTTCTCCACAACCTCACCAGCATGTGCGGAACTTAGCCGTTCTGACAGGTAGTAGATGGAATCCCAGAGTCATCTTGAGTTGCATTTCTCTGATGATTAAGGATGCTGAGCATTTCTTCAAGTGTCTCTTGGCCGTTACAGATTCCTCTTTTGTGAATTCTTGGTTTAGCTCTGTTCCCCGTTTTTTGATTGGATTATTTGATTTCTTAGTGTTTAACTTCTTTAGTTCTTTATAAATTTTGGATATTAGCCCTCTGCTGGATGTGCAGTTGATAAAGATCTTTTCCCAATCTGTAGATTGTCATTTTGTTCTAATGACAGTGTCCTTTGCCTTACAGAAGCTCTTCAGTTTCATGAGGTGCTGTTTATTGATTGTTGTTCTTAGAGCCTGAGCTATTGGTGTTCTGTTCAGGAAGTTGTCACCTGTGCCAATGAGGAACTTTTTATTTTCCTTCAAAAAGAAAATAAAAAACAACTAAAACTTTGTTTTTATTTAGCTTATATTTTTATTTTTTTAATTTTTATTATTATATGTGTTTGTGTATGTGAGTGTGTGTGTGAGTGTGCATGTTTATGCACACCAAGTATAGATAGGTATATGCATCCCTCAGCTCACAAGTGGAAGTCAGAGAGCAGCCTACAGTCTATGGGAGTCTGCTCTCTTTCCACCTTTTGGGTCCAGGATTAACCAACACAAGCTGTCAGACTTATCAGCAACCATCCTCACTCACTGAGCCACCTCACCAACCTTTGTTTCATTTTCTTAGGGAGTAGACCATTTTTTTTTCCTCTTGGAGAGATTAACAGTTGTGTCTGTGTCATTTCTTGTAGACTAGAGGAATGAGAGCTAAATTCTCACTGTTTCCAGTATGAGAGAGAGTGTTTGTAGAGGGAACAGCATTGAACAAAGGCAAGTCCAAAGTCCATGGATAAGGTGAAGCTGAAGTTTCAGCAACGCAGCCATAGGGAAGCCACTTTGTACACATGCAGCATGAGCTGTGGGAAGCTGGGTTAAGGCAAGCGCTCCATGAGAGGCAAGAGGTACTCTACGAGAGAAGAGCTCACATTCTTTATGAGAGAAGAGCTCACACTCTTTATGAGAGAAGAGCTCACATTCTTTATGAGAGAAGAGCTCACACTCTTTATGAGAGAAGAGCTCACATTCTTTATGCCCAAAGCTGCTTTGAAGTTTTGGACTAGAAAGAGAAAGAAAGTTCTTGCCTTTTAAAATAATCAGGCAAGGAATGATAAATCTTTTATCCTGCAGTCTAAATCCAAATTTATTACCTTGTCTCTAATGAATGCCTCCTCCCTACTTCCTGTCATCACCCAGCACAGATTCGTGGGCCACTGCTATCCCTCTTCTCCCACACTGGCCATCAGTACATGAGCCTGGGAGAGGCTGCCTCTCTAAATATCTCACCAGGCCTCCCTTCTGCAGGTCCTTTGCCTAAACATACCCTTCCAAGTTTCTCTTGCCCTCCCAGCTGATTCCCTTACCTCCTTGCCAATAGCTTTTCCACAGCTTTTTCTCACTGTAGTGTTGGCATGTCAGAACCTTGGCTTGTTTACTATAAACAGGTACATGTATTGGAAACACATCAATTCATTTCCAACAGAACAGTAGTGGCTTGTGCCTGATTTCCTGCAGCATATCTCATTACTCTCTAATTACTTATTTGCTCAAGTACATTGTGGTATGCATGCATATATGTATGTGTGTGAGTTCACATGGAAGCCAAAGATCAATGTCTGGTATCCTTCTCAGTTGCTCTCCACTATATTTTCTGAGGCAGGGTGTCTCACCGAACCTGACCAGTTCAGCTAGTCTAGCTAGTCAGCTCACTGCAGGGAACCCATCTTTACTTCAAGGTACTAGGATTAGTCAGGCTGCCATACCCACCAAGCATTTATATGGATACTAAGGATCTGAATACTTCAAGATTAAATGACAAGTGCTCTACCTGCAGAGCCCTCTGTCTCCCCCATGTTTTCCTGAATGGACTTCATTCTTTATGAAATTATACTATTCTTCTCCCAAGCAGGCTCTTGACATTTTAAACAACACCCCGGTCAGAGTTTTCTTTATCTGAAATATTGACCTCTGTCCTTCATGCCCCAGTTCATATGCTTCCCTAAACATTCCCTTCTCACAGAAATTACATCTCTCTTCTGACAGGTCAAGCAATTTGCTTTCAAGAGCCTATAGCTCTTGTTACAGTCAGAACTGTGATACAGTTTATGATGCACTGAGTATGCTGAGAGTCACTCCTGAGGAAGCATCCCAGCTCATCTTCTTCCTAACAGTGTCCACTGGCAAGTCTGTAAAACTGACCCCTCCATACCATTCTTCGGTGTTTCACAAATATAAAACTTATCCACAGAATTTTTGAAAAATTAAATGAAAAAAAAATGAATGTAAATGCTGTAATACAGACTGGCATAAAATGAGCACTCCCTAACAGCACCTGTGGTGCACACCGCTGGTAACAGCTGCCACACTGTCCCCGAAACTAATAATGCTACTAAGCCAGTGCTTCTTCCTACAATATTTCTCCCACTAGTATTAATGGCATCCTCTCCCCTTAAACTGTAAACTTTTTAAAGGATAAAAACCAATCAACATTTATTGAGCACCTGTAGTTTTCAGGCACGAGCTTAACCATCTTGTCAGACACCGTGGTCATCACACATATTGTTTTACTTCAAAAACCTTTTAAGATAGTTCATGACCATCTCCTCTGTATATGACAAACTAAGACTCAAGCAGTTTGGGTCATTGCTCAAAATTATAGGAATAATAAACCATGACTCGGTCTTTTTAACTAGATATTCATTCTCTAGCTAAATGTACTTAATAGTAAAACCTTACATCTTATTCTTAGGTTAACTGTGGTTGAACTTGCCTGTTAGGACTCTTAGGACCCTGTAGGAGTACCAGCCATGCTTAGGATCTATAGTGAGACTCTATCTCAAAAGACAAACAAACTTCATTTAGATAACAAATTTATCTGTGCTTCAAATTCTTTTCCCTACAGGTAAATTGTTATGGCCCTTCCTGGTTATCTTTAACTGTCAACTGGACACAGTCTAGAGTCATCTAAGAAGGGAGTTTCAATGAGGGACTTCTCAGATCAGGTTGGCCTGTGGAACTATCTGTGGAGGATTGTTGTGATTGCTACTTGATGTTGGAGGGTTCGGTCCCCTGTGGGTAACACCATCCCTGGGTAGGTAGGCTTAGGCTACATATAAAAGGCAGCTGAGTACTGACCTCCCTGCAAGCTAGCCAACAAGCAGCAACCACCATCATTTCTGCTGTGTTTCTTTGGCTGTGAAGAGAGTTCCTTGGTTGGAAGTAACATTGTGTGGAACGGTAAGAAAGTCTGCCTCTAAGATCCTGTTTTATTTTTTGTCCTGACTTCCTTCAAGGCTGGACAGTCACTGTAGATTGAAAGAAACTATTTCCTCTGATAAGTGCCTTTTGCCACAGCAACCCGATGAAACAAGAATATTCTCAAAGGCAAATAGCAGGGGTAAACATTGAGTAGGTCAGTTGCTTGTAATTTCTTTCTTTGCTTTTTTACTTTATTTTAGACTTTCTCATTATGCAGCTCTGAACACTCTGTAGACCAGGCTGGTCCCAAGATAGTGGCATTTTTCCTGCATCTTCCTCAAGAGTGATGGAATTACTGGCAGATACCACCATAACTGTTCTCAACTCCTTCTCAAAGAACTTTAATCAAAGAATTACATTTTTCAATTTTTCAATACATGTTTTAAATAAACAATCACAAATTTAACACAATTATAAATATTTAATAAGATGAGACATTGATGAGATGCGGGACAATTCTCAACAATCAAAAGTGATCATCCTTGTCTTACTGTAGTCAGAGAATTGCCCATGGACTGGGCTGTCATTTCATTAACTTAATTAAAAGTGAAAAGTGAAGGAAGGGTAATGTAGATCAAAAGCTTCCTGACTCCTTGAGGATCAAAACATTCACTAGCTAATGCATGTGGCAGGACTAGCAGGAAATCTATTTGCTGGTCTTGGAGACACTGAAAGGGAAGAAGGGAAACCTCAACAGTGAAAGCTGTTTATAATGTAGATGAAAGGCTCAGAGGGCTTAGGCATGAACACTAACAGCAGGATTACTAAAGTAAAAATACCTTTGTTAATTTTTTCTAATAATTTATTTTTTATTTCTTCAAGTTACATCTCAATCACAATCCCCTCCCTACTCCCCCCTCCAGTCCCACCCTTCCACCCTCCTCCCCCTCAGCCCCCCCATCCTCTTCCCTTCTTCTTTTTTTTTTTTTTTTTTTTTTTTTAGTTTAAGGTATTTCTTTTTTCCCCCCCAACAGCTCTCCCTTTCAGTCCAAAAAATGGTTCTTTTTCTTATAACAATAAATACAATACAAAACAACAGAAATAAATAGGCCACAATTATAAGAGTTATATGGCTTAGCATACATTCCCAATGTCCAGTCCATATGTATTTGGCACCTGACTTTAACATTCTACTATCTAACCATCTCCATGAGTTTAAAGTTCTATATCTAACTCAGCTTTCATACTAACTTGCCTCATAATTTTTAAAATATCTTCTTAGATCCAGAACACCCTCTTGATTCCTAAACAACTCAAAATTTAACTATGAGACTCTAGCTATCTATTCTTCAACCACCTCAGAGACCTGAGAGGGATAAATATATCTGATTATATAGGAAGTGCAGGGCCTGCAGCTTCCAACACTAAAAAATGACATACCAGTGGCTGCCTGGACAGTTCCCATTTTCTCTCCATACATTACAGCATCAATCTTCAGCCATTTGGCCCCATTTCTCTGACAGACATTGATTGTAGAGCAGGAATTATGAAGGACTTACCTACCCTGTCTTGGCAGAGCTAGGCTGTCGACTTATTTGCTTCCAAGTTTTGTCCTTTTTGGACAGAAGTCTGTCTACAGTTGAAGCAAGGGGTTTTTCTTGCCGAGAGAACGGCTTATGAACAAAGGTGTAAGCCATTCTCTTGGCAAGAAAAACACCTTTGTTCATTTCTGAGAGAGGGGAATTATAGCTAGAAGGTCACTATGGCTTTATGATGAGGCCAACTACAGTTTTCAAATCCAGCTCTTAATTACATAATTCAAGCTTGCTGCTCTTTTATTTCTTTATTCTTATCATCCACTCCCAACACACACACACACACACACACACACACACACACACACACACACACACACACTCATCTTCAAATTCTTATATAAAATCAGAGCCACTTCTAAACTTCAATTAAGCTCTCCTATGCTTTCTCCCTGCCATATCAACCCCACATGCAAATGAACTTCACAGTTACATTTGCATGAACTAGTTTGGCTGTAGGGAAGACAGAGAGAGCAAGAAGCTAGAGAAGAGAAAGAGAACTGACAATAGTCTGAACGAACACCATGAGAATCCATGCATTACATAACCAAAATTAGAACAAACAAGAGTGCTGCCCATTCCCAGAAAAATCTCTGTGGAAATTAATTGTCCTCCTGTTTCTTTTCTGCTCATTTTTTTGAATGCCACAATATCTCAATTCTAAATACATCATTAGTTTACTATCCATTTCCATGAGGGAGGGGAAAGAGGAAAATATGAGCCCCATGAAATGTCCATACTGGTTTTAAGATACAGCCCATCTCAGAGACATTAATTTGGGAAAATTAGGTGCTTTGGGGCAGGTGAGAACTCTGGGGGATAACAACAGAACCAAAAATCTAGTAAATCCTGGATCTAATAATATTTGAGGGCCTCACTCTCCAAATCAATCAGTTGATTTGGAAGCTCATATGAACTCACAGAGACTGAAGCAGCGAGCACAGGGCCTACATGGGTCTGCACCAGGCCCTTTGTGTATATGTTATAGCTTTCAGTTTGGTATTTTTATGGGATTCCTGAGTATGTGATTGAGTGTGTCTCTGATTCTTGTGCCTTCTCATTGGGGCTCTTTCCTTCTGTTGGATTGCCTTGTCCAATTTTAATATGATAGTTTTGTTTTATCTTATTGTATTTTATTTTTCTGTGTTCCATTGTTATCTCTTAGAAGCTTGTCCTTTTCTAATGAGAGACAGAAAGGGAATGGATCAGATGGGAAGGTACTGGGGAAGAATTGGGACAAGCAGGAGTAAGGGCAACTGTAATCAGGATATAGTAGGAGAAAAGATTCTATTTTAACAAAAGTGGGGGGAAAGAGGTGAAGGCCTCAAAAGCAGTGGAACTTGGGTGGATTGGTGGGTTCATTATTGTGATGAAAGCTGGGTCTCTTACTTATATAAAGGGTATTGATAGGGAAAGTTATGAGTGGATCCTCTGAAGGCGATGGAAATGACTTCTGCTCAGAGCACTCACTGTCTCTCCTTTCAGCATTTAAAATCATGCCACGGACCCTTCTCCAAATGGAAATCCAAGGTGACAAACAGACTCATGAATGTTCAAATATGATTAACAAAGTCTCTGATAATATTGTCTTTCTGGTATTCCATAATGGACAAGCAATCTGTGCTAAAATAAATGATTACTGTATGAACATTTTAGTTATATCTGTCCCTGTGATCACACATGACATTGTCAAGAAATCTTGTAGTTTATAGTGAAGGAATGTGACTCCTAAGCCTCTGAAGAGACCTTTGATTGAGACATGGACAAGGTGGGATGCTGAGCTACATTCTGATTTAATGTCGACCACCATATGGTATACTGTCATGTCTCATTGTGACCTTTAAGATCTCTGTGAAGTTTCTCTTTCCTTGTTTTCTTTGAAGTGCATTTTTGGGGGCTCATGATAAAAATCAGAGTGATTGCTGAAGAAGTACAGCAACCTAAAAACTGTGATACTGAATGAAGGGAAAAAAAAAAAAGAAGGACATTACTTCTCCTAGGTATGGTGGAGGAGGAGGTTTATTGTGGATAAAAGGGAGAGCATAGACAGAGGCAGAGACATCTAGGAGTGTCCAGTGTGACCTTTATCCTGATCATGTGAGAAGAGATGGGAGGGAAGAGGAAAGAGCTGGAGAATAAATGGTAGATTAAAGGGGAGCCATCAAACCAAAATGGCTGGATTATAAAGGGAAAGGAGACTGGAGAAAGAGCAGCCCAGCCCCTGTACTGGAGAAGTATAGTGTCAGGCACATGGTGCACTAGCCATACACTGTAACAGGCAAGAACTGAAGGATGCTGGGAGAACTTGGTGTCCAGGTACACTTTGATATGTTAAACAGGCATATCAGTTAGCCATTTGTCCTAGGTTTGAGACCAAACATACCGGTCTTTTGTTGATAATAAGTGATAAGGGTCATTGTAATCTTTTCTATGACTGCTTCCTGCTGACATTGGGGTGTCATTGTTGAGAACCCAAGAAAGCTGGAATGCTGGTGAAGGTCAGGAAGAAAATGTTGTTTCATTTGCTCCCCAGGCTCTGTGGGACCATCTGGGGCTAGAGAAGTGCAGGCCTATTTGGAGCAGTTTGTGAGGCTAGACCACCTATAGAGGCTAGCAGCTTTGGAGCCATATAGGATGCAGAATCTCTGACTAGTGGGAAATTGCATCACGAGCAACTAGGGCTGGTGAGTTTGGAGCAATTTGCAGTCTTTAGTTGACTGGAAATCTGCTGGAACAGTGTGTATGTGTGTGTGTGTGTGTGTGTGTGTGTGTGTGTGTGTGTGTGTGTGTAATATAATAATAATAATTATATATATATACATATACATACATATATATATATATATACATACATATATATATATATATTACTGACAGAAGGCAAAGTTAGGGAGTTTAAGGGAAAATTTTTATCTTGGGTGTACATTTGAAACTGCCAGATCCACGGTTCTGGTAGTTTGGGGAGGGGAGTCCCAGGACCTGATGAGAGAGAGGGATCCCATCCCCAGGAATACACTGGTGGGAAAACGTAGGAGTGTTTATCTGCAGTCCATTTGACCTGCAAGAGGTGGAGCCACATCAACTCCCTGAAGCTTACATGAATGTTCTTAAGTTTACAGAAAGATAAAAGTTTTAGATGTGTCAGTAGATACTGCTGTCAACAAGTACTTCACTGTGTCACTAAAGGCAGCAGGCCACATCAGGGCTCCAGGAACTACCATCCTACAGGAAGCCTCTAACAGTCAACTACTTCTGCAGAAATCTCATTTGAGGTTTTCTGAGCAGTTCTTCCATTTCCATGAAAAGCTCAGGAAGAGTGAGAATAATGAAGAGAGAAATCAGAGGAAGACCATAAAAGCCCAGTTCATTTCAAGGAGAAAGCAGTAACCATCCTCCCGTCTGCATTTTGAATATCACAAGGAATTTAAGTAACGAAATAAACAATTCACTGAGAACACACTTTGAGCACAACTTTAATTTCCTCCTACTGTGTTCATTACCAATCTGTTTGCTTGCTTTCAGAAGACTAGGGGGTGGGGAACTTTTAAAAGTTTCATTTAGCACAGAAGTCAATTTCCTCTAATGCAGTCTTCACATGGCATTGTATTCTCTCCAAAGCAGATCCGTGTGTACAGACATTCATGTCAGCGTCTTCATTTACAGAGACAGTAATTAGCCTCGAACAAGTAATCCACTCATATCTGTCTGGAAGATATAAATGCAAGAACCATACATTTATAATCGCAAAATAGTTAATAAGTCTAATATGGGTGATTTTCCCCTTCTTTTGTAGAAAGCAGCTCTAATTGTGATGAGAACAGTGTTACTATTGTACAGCCTGCCTTTTCATTTCTGAAAATTTAGGCATGGAGTGTTTCTCATATGGTTCACCCTGAGGGGCAGAAACAGTATGCTTTCCATCATTTGTCACTACCCAGTTCCTTAACACAGAGAAGTTTCCAGGCATGGCAATCTTCATTTTTGAATCACAGAGGGCCCAAGAACCACTACCTTTCCCAGAATCCCTGAGGGCTCCACATGCCCTAGATACCCCAAAATCACTTTTTTTGCATATACAGTGAAAGGGGAGAAAACAAGAACTTTGCACTCATTTGTAGAGGGACCAAGTAGGCAAGAGAGGGAGATAAAAGCTGAGGCAATTAAACTGCCTACAAAATGTTCATCACAAAGTTTTCAATGTTTTTTTTTTTCTTGAACTCTTCAGATCATGCCTATAGGTAAGGAAAGGAGAGCTTAACTGGCAAAAAATACTTGTCTAGTTTATGAGAGATGGGAGAGTATAATGCTCACTACTTAAACCCCTCAATATGTCTTCAAATCTTGTTCTGTTCACAAAGTGTACTCAGTGAGAGCAGAGCGGAGTCCTTTAAACACATACATACACACTTACATCCAAAGCAAAGTGCTCAAGAGAAAAATAAGAGTTCTAAGATGAGATCTTGTATGAAACACAGACATTAGCCAAAATGCATATATATTCACACACATAAAGTGCATTTTGTGTTGATAAGTGCAATCTATAAAAAAAATCTCTACTATTAAAGAGTCTTCTAGTAGCCATCACTTCAGTAAATGTCTTCCTAAGGAAAGGCCATGAGTGCTCAGTATAGACTTGGCCTGAGCCAGAATGCTCTGCCAATCATTACTCACCACACACTAGAGATCTGTGGGATGGTTTACATTACAAAGGATTTTCTTCGCAGTTGTACCCATGAAATATGTTTTATCCTTGTCTTCATTATTTTCACATATGACTTGGGCAGTTTATGTGATTCTCTAAATCCCAGTGGTCACTCTTGTCATTAGCCCGAGTTATCCCATCATATTCTCATGAGAGTCCCATGGAGTAGACAGAATTCCTGTCCCTGTTTAACAGATAAGGAAAGCAACCATGAGAGCCACTCAGAGCCAATCAGCAGAGCTCCAATCACAATCTTGATAACTTGAGGTAGACAAGTCTGGGTAAAGACAGAACCAGAGAACAAACTAAGTCAGTCTGTTGTTCTTGGGGAAATTTTAAGTGAGTTGTGTCTTGATAATGCAGATCATTCATTCCCTTTATTGTTTGCCAAGCAAGGTAATCTGGCTGCCAGTACTGTGGGGTGATATTCTCTATTTCACCTTATATGTCCCTAAGACAGTATATCTGGGTCTCATCAATCTTTTCCATCAATTCAACTCCCATATTAAGGGTCATCCATCTAAAACACCTTTAGACAGGGATCAGAAAAAAAGAGTATCTAAGTTTCTGTTGCTGAATCCATAGAGAGAAAAGAACTGTTGCTGTCTGGGAACTCACCTTCTCCAACACCATGAACAAATCAGCCTAAATAACACACACCTGGCTTGCAGTTTCAGTAAGATGCAATCAATCTCTTAGAGTCAAAATTCAGAAGGGGCAGGGCCTCCTTTCTGTTCTGTTACGGAACCAGTTTCCTCAGACTTTCCTCTTCTCTGGCTCTACTGATGTGATTTCTCACAGACTGAAATGACACTGTATAAATGATTATAAGACAGTTGTAAATCTTTCAGTCTTTTTGTGCATCTCAGTGGTTAGAATTAATGAGGATGCTAAAACTTGTTTTGGAGATTACAGGAGGAAAGTAGGACCTGAGTTAGCATTAATGCATTCATTCATATCACTTTCAAAAACTAAAAAGGACCACTATGTAGTTGCACAGATCTGAAATTTTCAGGTGCACACATTTGTTCTAAGGCACAACATCAGTTCTTCAAGTTAGCAGAGAAAATACTAAGATCACAGAACACACTTCCATTGCTCTGATGAGGAGCATGAGTACAAGACTACCTCATCAAACCCAGGCATGGGAGGGAAGAACAGGTTGAGGACATCATGGCCCAGGAGTGAGGTCACTGGTTACATCTGACTCCACAGCTGCAAAAGAAGTGTGACTGATAGAAAGGTGTTTCCTGGGTAGAATTTAACATCTTTCGCCTAAATGAGTCTTTTGGGTCAGGAAAGGAAATTTGTTAGATTGTGTCTTAGCTTACCCATGGTAGCATATGACTAATAGCACTTTAAAGTCCCCTGTGAAGGATATAATGATTAACTGACCATTCACATCCTTGAAAGGTCACATTAGCAGCCCCTATCAGCACTCCACAGCCGATGCAGTAGAGTGTGAAACTTGATTCTCATGAGTTCAGAGAATGATTAAAGTCAGAAGTTGTCTGTGGCTGCTTATAAATGAAGCCCAAGATTCATAGCATAATCAATAACAGAGGTAGGCACAAGATAATTGTCAGTGGCAAAAGAAAAAGAAGTCCAATTTTTTCTATTTTTTTAATAAGCCAATAAAAGCAGAAGAGCCAATAAAAGTGTTGGGTGGTAGATGTAAAATTTAGAAATGAATGCTATTCTGGAGAGTTCAGGAGGCTTTCTGATTATAGATATTTTGAAGACATACTATTAATTTTTCAAGGCAATCAATAACACAGTCTAGCCCTCAAGGTAAGCTACTGTTGAGAGGAGCTTTTTGTTTTCTGTTTTTACTAGTTTTGCCTCTGAATCTAAATCCAAATGTTTGGGACTGATTACAGCAAGATACATTGTATTTTTATAATCAAAATATTATTTATAAGGAGACATTTCATAAGAGATAACCAGCTGATTCATTGATCAGAAAACAAAATATTTACTGGCATTTCTGGAAAACTTGCAAGCAGCTCCTAGGAAGGAATCCTCTGACAGTGTTTCCCTTAACAGGACTTCAACTTGACCTGAATGGGGACATCCTTGGAGAAGCAATGAGTTTCCAGTAACCTGTGGCATAGCTTGTTTTATTTGGAAAACACTCACCCCGGTGCTTCCTGTCCTACTTGAGCTGCGGAACTCCTGTAAGCCCGTGTGGACTGCTGGTAGGATGAGCAATGCGAAGAGCTGGCTTGGGCTTAGCAAGGCCTTGTACTTCTGGGCACTGATGGACCTTACATCCACCATTCTCTCCAGCTCTCCCGTGTCAGGAGTCGAATTAGAGACGCTCTTTTCAGACAGGCCACAGCCACATCAGAGAAGCAAGAGGAGCTGGGTTTGGAATCAGTTTTTCGTCCTGGAAGAGTACACAGGGACTGACCCTTTGTATGTCGGCAAGGTAAGATGTGCCCAGTAGAAAGAGAAGTTATCAGAGTATCTTATGTTGAACTTGGATATTAAAGCGAATTGAATATGAATAATCACATAGCCTATGTCTGAGGTCCAGGAAAAATGTTAACTAGTGGGACATTATTGACGACTAGCTAAAACATAGCATTGCTTTGTCACACAGGGGTCAGAAAGAAGATTCTCTCCTTTTCTAAGCATCCATTCAGTGTGGAAAACCACATTGATATTTTTCAGGAAGTCTCAGACCTAACAAAAGCCACTCAGCCTTAATAAGGGTAGCAGCAACCTTCTGGGACCAACACAATGTGAAAAGTAGACTGTTCATGTTGTGTTTGTGTGAGTGCATGCATGCGTGTGTGCGTTGGTGCGTGGGTGCATGCGTGTATTTGTTTTTTTTCTTTATTTTTTATTTCTTCAAGTTACATCTCAATCGCAATCCCCTCCCTACTCCCCCCTCCAGTCCCATCCTCCCACCCCCTTCCGCCTCAACCCACCAATCCCCTTCCTTTTTTTTTTTTTTTAAGTTTAAGGTATATCTTTTTCCCCCCAACAGTTCCCCTTTCAGTCCAACAAATGGCTCTTTCTCTTATAATAATAAATACAATACATAAAAACAGAGGTAATTAGGCCACAATTTTGAGAGTTATATGGCTTAGCATACATTCCCAATGTCCAGTCCATATGTATTTGGCACCTCACTTTAATATTCTACTATCTAACCATCTCCATGAGTTTAAAGTTCTATATCTAACTCAGTTTTCATACTAACTTGTATCACAATTTTTAAAACATCGTCTTAGATACAGAACACTCTCTTGATTCCTAAACAACTCAAAATTTAATTATGAGACTCTAGCTATCTATTCTTCAACCACCTCAGAGACCTGAAAGGGATAAATATATCTGATTATATAAGAAGTGCAGGGCATGCAGCTTCCAAAACTAAGAAATGACATACCAGTGGCTGCCTGGACAGTTCCCATTTTCTCTCCATACATTACAGCATTGATCTCAGACGTTTGGCCTCATTTCTCTGACAGACATTGATTGTAGAGCAGGAATGATGAAGGACTTGCCTACCCTGTCTTGGCAGAGCTAGGCTGTCGACTTACCTGCTTCCAAGTTTTGTCCTTTTTGGACAGCATTCTGTCTACAGTTGGAGCAAGGGGTTTTTCCTGCCAAGAGATAGGCTTGCCACTAATTCAGTCACCTCCCAATGGAGATTCTTTGATGCTCATCTTCTACTTGGAGTAGAATAGGGGGTGCTGTCAGGAGTTGACATGTCCATGGGTGTGTTTCTTAAGCACTTCTATGAGTCTATCTTGAGAACTAAGTTAAATGAAAATCAGCAAAAAAAAAAAAAAAAAAGGATGAAACATTCCTCCTTCAAAATTTCCTAGTATGATGGCTTTGAGGTTAGTTACAGACAATCAAAGAATATATTTACAAACTTTATATTCAAAGCCCCTTAATTTATCTATCATCATTTCATTTTTATTCCTTGCTTTCTCTTCTGTTTGCCTTATTTGGTTGCTAATCAGAGACTATTTTATGAAAGCAACCAAGGGAGAAAAAAAATGGAAGACAAGAAATTAATTTAAAAATAAATAATTTATTCAGATAATAACTTAAACACTGGTTTAGCACCAAAGTTAAAAGCATGTGTTTCAGATACAAACATGCATGGTTCCATGCCCAGCTTCGCCAGGAGTTTCCAGGGTGCTCTATGACACAAGTCCTGTTTGTCCCAACAGTTATCTACCATCCCTTCTTAAGGATATTTTTAAATGGTGTGTGTGTGTGTGTGTGTGTGTGTGTGTGTGTGTGTGTGTCTGCACGCAAGCGTGCCCGTGCCTGCCTGTGTATGGGTGTGTGCATGCACACATGAGCATGTCTGATTGCAATGACTGCTGAGGCCAGAGACAGCATTGGGTCCCCTGCAGCTGGAGCTACAGCCAGTTGTAAACTACGTGATGAGAAGTACACTTGGGTCCTCTGCCAAGCCTGTAAGCACTCTTACCCTCTGAGCCATCCCTCCAGTCCCTCTGCTCTCTT
Source organism: Lophiomys imhausi (assembly GCA_907164525.1). NCBI lineage: Eukaryota > Metazoa > Chordata > Mammalia > Rodentia > Muridae > Lophiomys > Lophiomys imhausi. Next base: position 6,343,672 of record CAJQZJ010032546.1, read on the forward strand.
CTTACCCCAGGTACCTGGCCCTGACCCCAGAACGGCCATGAAGCACTTTCCACTACTATTTAGAACTTCAGTACTGCTTAGTTTGTGACTTCACTTTATGAACATTCCCAGTCACAGCCTTGGACACTCCTGACCCTCTGAACCACCTCAATATCAATGTTCATCACAATACTGGTTTCTTCCTACTTCATCTGACATCACCACTAGTGGGTGGATCTGCACCCCACATCCTCTCTCCCCATATATGTCTCCTGGTGGCCCTGCTGTGATTCTGCTGTGCACTGTTCTTTTCTTTTCTTTAAAAGTTTATTCCAATGTACTTGAAGACCTCCTTTCACTTAATTGCTCCCTTACTTTGGATTGGGAATGAAATAGTTGCAAATGCAAAGTTCAACCTTCCTCAAGATTTAGATGTTTTTATTTCATATGGGTGAGATGAGTATGTACCTGCATGTATGCGTATGCACTGTTAGTGTACAGTGCCTTCAGAGACCAGAAGCAGGCATCAGATCCTCCGTAACTGGAGTTACAAGAAATTGTGTGCTGTCATACCACTGTTGGCTGATGGAAACTGAACTTGAGTCCTCTGCAAGGCCAACAAGTTCCCTTAACTCCTGATACTTTCTCAAGCCCCATGACTATGATTTTAATTACCAACTCTAGGTCAATAAATACAAAACTTCCATCTCTCTCTAAAACAACTGTATAAGCCTTGGGCTAAGAAATCCTAGAGAAATTATGACATCTTCATGTTTATGATCTATGGGCCCAAATGTATTATATCTCATAAGAAATTCTTACTTTTTCTTTCAAATCTCTCCTTCCCCAATCTTTCTTGTCTCAGCATTGCCAGCACCCTGCTCTAGACTCATCCAAAGTCTGGCTGGAGAAGTGGCTGAATGGGTAAAGTATCTGCCATGTAAGTGTGAAGACCTTAGCTAGAATCCCCAGAACTTGTGTAAGACACAGGTGCAGTAAATTACATCTGTAACTCAATACCCCTACAGCCAGATGGAAGGGAGAGACAGGAGACTTCCTGAAATTGTTTGGGCCAACTATCTTAGCATATACAGTGGCCAGCAGCAAAGAAGAGTCTTTGTCTCAAACAAAAGGAAATGGAAGGTTTCCCTCTGATCCCAGCACACCATGCCATGGTCTAGGTATGCCCACATTAACATGCATGTCCATAGGCACACATATACACAAACATCACACATATAAACACATGTACACACACCAAAATTTTACTGGTTTCTTTTCTCTTTCTCAGCACCCTGCATTCTCTCCACATAAAATTCTGTTGGGCCTGTCCCAAAATAAATCCCAAACCCTTCATCTCTCCACTCTGTACTTCCACTATTATCCTTCACTTGAGTAAACACCTACCTAGCTTCCCAATCAATCGCATGCTTACCTATACTTTCAACATATTTCCACATGAACTTTGTAAAAACAAAACAGCAATCAAATTCTATTACCCACCACCCCACTTAAGTCTATTCCATGTCTTTGCATTGAAGTGGAAGGAGGACCCCCCATGCCTTCCCTTGTAGCCTGCTGACCCACCTGCCTCTCATGTCCTGACATGTCCGTGCTACTCTTCGCCTGGTTCTTATGCTCCAGAAACACGGCCTTCTGAAGTTTTCACAAGTTGCAAGGTATTTCTGGATGGTTCCCTGTAGGGAAATGAAATGCCATTACCCTGTCTTTTCCATCTGTGCTTGGTTTGAAACTAAGCTTTCCTGGGATCCTCTCTAGGGCAGAACCCTCTGTGAGACTCTGTCACCACCTGAGGCTAGGAGATGGCTCAGTAGTTAAGAGCACTTGTTGTTCTTTCCAGAGATCCAAGTTCATTTCCTAGTATCTACATGCGTTGGTTCACAGCCATCAACAACTCCTGCTCCAGGAGATCTTATGCCTACTCAGGCACTGCCTGCCCATAGTGTACCTGCATACTCTAAGGAACACATCAGCACACATAAAATAACAAATTGTTTTAAAACACTCTAATCAATGCTTATTTCATAGCAATAGCTGAAGGCTATGCTACTTTTGAGTTGCATGTTTAGTATTTGAAGCCTCTGATTAGATTTGAACCTTCATGGAGGCAAGAACATTGTTCGCATTTTATCATTGTATCAACACTACAATTGTCCCTTGACACAAAATGTGGTTAAAACGATGGTTTGTGAATGAATGAATAAATGACCACCCCATGGTATGCAAAGGATTGACTAAGCTGATGCACATGAAGTTCTTAGCACAGTAGCTGTCATTTTACTCACTGCAACTTTGGAGTGCTCAGTGGTAGGAACAGTGGAACAGTTCATTCTGGAAGCTCAGTGGCTTGCAAGGTACACCTAATATTGCTTCAAACTCCCCAGACTCTAAATTCACCTCTATCTTCTTTATCCTTTCTGCACAATTAGTCACCATAGAAGTCAATATCTCCTTGCCAGTTTCTCTCAGATTCACTTCTTCCTCTCTAAGTTTCTTCATTGCCATGATTCTCTGTTCCTCAAGAGCAGATTAACTGAACAGGTATCACCTAGTCTTCTTGTGAAATGATTCCTCTGGGGACATTTATCTACTGAAACCATGTACTCCAGCATTCTACCTTCTGAATCAACATATGGATAAAGAACATCCTCTTCATCAGACTCCTTCATACTTTCTGAGATGAGGGCCAAGATGTGTCTTCTTTCAGCATCCTCCCATCACTTAACACTCATGACAGGTGTGTGTTCATGCTTCTATCCTAACATGTACATGCTATGCCAACATCCCCAGGGTCTCCCCTAAAAACTACTTCCATCAGGAACATTTCTCCAATCTATTCAGAGATCTGAAGACATCAACTTCTTGATAGTTGCAAAACAGTCCTTCAACAAAGATATTTGTGGTTATTATGAAAACACATTTAAGAAAACACTGTATAATATTCAGTAATTATTCTATATTCTCTTACAATTAAGGGCCAACTTCCCTCTTTTAAAAGATAGAAACAGGAGTGCTGCTTCCCAATCTTGTATATATCATCTCCCAGGCTCAGTACAAAAGTGACTAAGAAAATAGTGCAGAAAGAAAGTGTCAACTAATATTGTAGCAGACTAGCCTAGTCCTTTCAGTCACATGCACATGAAGTAGACCATTATAACAATGCTGGGAGGTGGGCTTGGGGCAAAAGGTTCTTTCCACAAACCAGCTTACCCTAGTGGTACACAGAGCTCTTTAGTCATAATTCTTGCTGACAATCATGGGGTTTCTTTCCCATTGCTCAGAAAATAGCTGACCAGAAACTGGAAATTTAGCCATAATAGCATCTAGACAAGTGCAGTGGTATCAGGAACTTAAAGAGTTTCTTCCTGGATCCCTCAATAATGTTGGGAAGTATCTAAATGTGCAACAACCTCTAAGAGTAAACATGCTCAATGTGGGTGTTCTGTGTCCTGAACACCCACAACCTTCACCAGTCACCTGCTCCACTCAGCACACTGAGGTTTACCTGGCACTCATTTGTCACTCCACACACAAGATACTTAGATATTAACTTGTCAATGTACTTTCCTCCTCTACTTTCTTTTGAAAGAGAATCCATCCATCTTTCATTCACTTTAGAGCAAAGACACTCAGCCTAAAGTCTAAAGTCCTGGGAAATGTCTGTTTAGGGAGCCTGCCTTATTTGCTTATTTCAGGAAGGAATATGGCAACAGTGATTAGTTTTCATTAGTATGGCCTTGTAAAATCCACAACAGGCTTCCCAGGAACATGGTAGTGTCGACTTAAAGCTAGAATATATTGACACGACTTAAAGCTAGAATATATTGACAATATATTAAACTCATGGAGATGGTTAGATAGTAGAATGTTAAAGTCAGGGGCCAAATATGTATAAACTGGACATGGGGAAGGTATACTGAGCCATTTAACTCTCATAAATGTGGCATATTTATATCTGTTGTTTTGTATAATACTTACTGTTATAAGAGAAGGAACCATCTGTTGGACTGAAAGGGGAAACTTCTGGGGGGAAGAGGGTGGAAGGGCGGGATAGGAAGGGGGAATAGGGAGGGGTTTGTTACTGAGATGTAACTTGAAGAAAAAAAATAAAGTATTTAAAAAAAAAAGGATATATTGACACATGCAAGGAAGTGCACAGAGAGCTCTGCTTGGGCATAAACCTGTAGGCACAAGTCATGCAGAGGCTCAGGATTACAGGGCCACTGTATAACCACAATTATAAGCACTTACTGCCTTTCCAGAACATCGCTGGGCACTCAGAAACTCCACTGGCAAAAGGTGTGAAGATCACCTGTCCCAAAATCCTAAACCAAGATTCTTTTATTGTTTTTAAGAATGTACATTTACTTCCCAGCATTCACTCCTATTCTGGCTAACATCTTAAAGACTATATTTGTGAGGTAGAAGAGATATCCATTAATCTGTCTAGGATATTTCTAGGAGAAAGATGTCTTCTCATAATGTACTTATATGTTGTAGTTAGAGTTCACTTAGTGTTAGCCGGAATAAATATGAGTAATGGTAAAACAATTTAACAACATTGCCAATTTTCCAATGGCCATAGAGAAGAATTTTTCATGTCCTCTTTTGCAATTTTTACAACCAAAATGGTATTCTGTGGCTCACAAACCCAAATGTTCCATGTACACTTCTCTTTTGACTTTACTCCTTAAAAAGTGTCCCTCACCTCTAGGCTCTACATGGTGATGGCACTGGGACTCTTAGACTTCTAATTTATCTTTTCCAACTGAGTTATACCAAAGGAAAGTCAGGGGACTAGAGGGGAAGAGACTTGTTTTATTATTTTACCATCAGCTGATCTAGTACAGAGGCTTTTGCAAGCTCTCATTCTTATCAGAATGCCTCAGGAATGCCATCCCTACCTATGACAACTCTATCTCAGGGGCAGTAGTTCCTGGATTTACTTAGTGCGGAAGGCTCATCCAGGCCCCTGAAGCCTTCTCCAGGCAGTACTCTCTTCTCAGAGATTTTCAGGCGCAGCCCCAAGAGGCACTTTCCACAACATTTAGATCCTGGAAGCACTAAACTCTGCCCCTAACCTGTTGCCCCTGCCAGAAGATCCCTGGCTATTTTCCAGAGTCACTGTAGATCTGATAGCCTAGTGATCCTTCCTCCTTCAATGGTATTCAAATAACTAACAGGTAGGGGATTTGTTTCCTGATAGTATCCTGGAGTCATACAACTATATTTCTCAGAAATAAGTTCTGTGCAAGTCCCTTTCATAGCTTATATGCTTCCTGTTCATGAAAAGGCCCTTCCTACATCACTGTACGAATCTTTCTCCCTGCCCCTTGTGTTCTAGTCTGTTTTATATTGCTATGATAAAACACTTTGACCAAAAGAAATCACAGGAGGGAAGGTTTATTTCATATTACACGTCCAGACAATAATCCTTGACTGTGAGAAGTCAAGGCAGGAACTCAAGCTAGAGCTGAGCAAAGGATTAACCATGAAGAAATGTTGCTTACTTGCTTGTTCTCCAGCTCAAGTTCAGCTATTTTCCTTATATAGCTCAGGCCCACCACCACAAGGGGATGGTACCATTAGCAGAAGGCTGGGCCATTCTACAAGAGTCAGCAATCAAGAAAATGTCCCCCCTCCCCAAGACATACCCACAAAGGTCAATTCTTCAGCTGAGGTTCCCTCATCTCAGATTTGTCAAGTTGACAACAAAACTAACCAGGACACCTTGAAAATCTGAACACACATTCAGAAGCAACCTAAGAGATACTAACCTTTAAAAAGAAGGTAACATAACATTCCCCCCCAAAGCTTTAGCCTGACCTGTACCATCTAGTATAGGCCAGGGCACACACAAAGATGATTACACAGCCTTTACCTCCAGAGAACTCATTGTCTGCAAAGAGTCCTCTGCATCTTCTCCTATAGAGGCAAGCAGAGAAGGAATTAGAGCTTCATCTCTGACTCCATTTGATGACAGCCAGCCTCACCAACCCCAGGAAGCAGGGCTGCCCCTCAGGAAGCAGGGCTGCCCCTCAGGAAGCAGGGCTGCCCCTCAGCACTACTAGCTTTGAATTTTGTTGTTTATTAAGCCTACTCCAAAGGCAGGCTGCTCACACTCTGCCTGTGATGGTTTCAAGTGTGCTTAGTGACTCAAGCTCTGTGTCCATCAAAATGGACAATACCTTACCCTATTTTATTGCAAGTCAAATGCCACATGCCTTAACGTGATATTTTTTTCTCTCATAATTTAAGAAACTTCTGAAATTTTGCCGTTCTCCTTCCCATTCCATTGCTCTGCTACAGAGTACATTTCCAAAGGGAATGGATTTTTCAATTTTTTGTGCCCAGTTCCAAACTAAATGTCTTTTACTTCTACACAATAAGTGCTAGGTTTTTTTCCCCCTCTGGCTTTTTAAACTGCATAAGTAGAAGATTTTAGTGATAATAGTGTATATGGAATAAAGAAATGTGAGAACATCATATTCTAGATACAATACTTTTAAGCAGAAAGAAACACAAAGCTATTTTTTGGGTGATTTTATTCTCCTTTCCCTCTTCTGTAGATAAGGCACATCTTAAATCCCCAGTCAGCATGTCTTGGCCAAGAATAAGTTTGGGATTAGCTCAAAACTGTCCCAACCTCTGAAGATATCCTTATCTGAAAAGATTGTGAATATACTTTCAGGTGTTCCAAGATTGCCCCTAGACATTAATCCTCGGAGTAGCAGGGCCAGAGCCCCTCCAAAGCTGCGGGGATCCTGGCCATTGGGCTCTGCATTACAACAAGGTCTCTAGCTCAGTTTTACTCCTGGAGGCTTGAAGGGAGCAGATAAGAGCTGAGTATGTTAATGTCGTTTCTCTCTGCAGGTATGTCATCACCATAATTGGCCCCATTTATAGCTTTCCAACTATGAGAAAGAAGAACAGTGATCTGTACTTTACATACATTAATCTCTAATGATCCCAGTAACCCTTAGAAATAAGCATTCATGTTACTCTCCATTTATAATGAGAACATTAAGGGTTTTAGACAGTGTATTTACTCATGTCAAGGACACTCAGTTGATAACTGACATAGACCATATTCAGGTCAGACATGTTGGACTTGCAGCGTTCAGAATAACACTTGTTGTCTGTTTAATGACTTAATCCTTTGAACTTTAATGCTGAAGTATTCAAGTGCTGAAAACATAGACAGCAATAGCTAATAGTGCTAACTAAACACAATGCTTTTGCTGATTCTTTTGAAAGAGACCTAAAGCATGACACAAAATCTCAGCATTCTTGTACAATTATCAAGACAGACATGCTTCTAGACTGACATAAAATGGTGCTCCTAGACATCTTTGGAGCAATCATTACAAAAGAGTATGAAAAGACAGGACTGAAGAGATTATCCAATGATTAAGAACAGCAGTTGCTCTTCCAGAGGACCCTGGTTTGATTACTAGCACACACATGGTGGCTTGCAACCATCTGCAACTCCAGTTCCAGGAGATCTGATGATCTCTTCTGGCCTTTGCAGGCATCGGGCATATAAGTGGTGCAGAAACACACACATAGGCAAAACATCTATATCCATAAAAATTAAAATAAAGTTATTTTTAAAAGGTCTGAGAAAAAATAGTTGGATGAATAGGAAAGCATCTCCCTAACTCAACCATCCACATTTAGATTTTAGAAAATCAATTAAATCCAAGAATGAGTCCTACCAAAAAAAAAAAAGAGAGAGATACTGTTGTGAAGCACACATGCACACAATCAGCATTTAAAGCTCAGTTGACACCTGAAACATAAGCAAACATGGTCTTACACAGGAAACTGGGAATTTGAGCATCTCAGAACTTGAAGCCTTGCAGGGGTTCAAGAAAGCCAACTACTTCCCATATATAAAATGGCCTTTGCCTTTAAAGGTTTCAAGTTATATTTAATGTGTGGTGTGTGTGTGTGTGTGTGTGTGTGTGTGTGTGTGTGTGTGCGTATGCATGCACATGTGTAGAAGTCAGAGACAAGTTTTAGGAATAAGCTCTCTCCCTCTATCATTTGTCTCCAGGGAATCAAAATCATCAGGCATCTTTTGCTGTCCATGAACTGTTGTAAAATTTATGACATTCAAGAAATTAGCCTATATCATTTTGTTTTGTTTTGTTTGGGAGGTTTTTGTTTGTTTGTTTGCTTGTGTTTGTTTTTGATTGGTTTGGTTTTGTTTGATTTGGTTTTTGGTTTTCCAAGACAGGGTTTCTCTGTGTAGCCCTGGCTTCCCTAAAACTCACTCAGATGACCAGGCTGGCCTCAGACTCAGGGATCTGCCTGCCTCTGCCTCCTGAGTGCTGGGATGAAAGGCGTGCGCCACCACTTATTTTTATCTTTAAGATACTTTAGACTTGTCTGTTGTATTTTCTTTTTCTTGAATGAAAAGACAAGCTTTCTCCTTCATAAACGTGCTCCTAATTCTACCGATGTGCTCTATGTTTCTCAAGGACAGTCATTTAAAAATAGCAAGATCAAGATATTGAGTGTGACACAGAAAAGCTTCTGTATGACCCTTTACTCATCACCCCACAGCAGGCGGGTTCTTTACAGACAGGCTTTAACCATTGACCTGGAAAGCACCTTTCTCTGTAAAGGGAGGTCTCAAGTCTGTGCCAAAGAGAAAATCAATTGATTTCCAACACCAATGCATATCAATAATGACATTTCAGTGTTTTTATTCTCAGCTTCATTCAGACATGGACAGGGGAGATGGATCCATCAAATACATCCTTTCAGGAGAAGGAGCAGGCATCGTATTTACCATCGATGACACCACTGGAGACATCCATGCCATTCAGAGGCTTGATCGAGAGGAAAGAGCCCAATACACTTTAAGGGCTCAAGCCCTAGATAGGCGGACAGGCCGGCCGATGGAGCCAGAGTCAGAGTTCATTATCAAAATTCAAGATATCAATGACAATGAGCCCAAGTTCCTGGATGGACCTTACATTGCCACTGTGCCAGAAATGTCTCCAGTAGGTAAGGTGGTGATGAGCAGATTTTTCACAAATAGTATATGTACTGTAGGAGATCCTACTATATACACATAGAGGAGAACATGTACAGAAATCATGAAAAGTGAGACCAAATGGCTACCAACTCCTTCAGTAGGTAGGAAGCTGTATGGATTTCAGAAGCAGCCATATTAAGTAATAATAAATCTTCCAGTATCTTCCAGTTGTGATACCTTACAATGAAATATAATGTAGATGGCTGATAGGTTATATAGTATTATATTTTGTTAGATTGTTTAGGGTAAATATTGACTGTTACCAATGAACAAAGAAGACCGCAAAAGCAGTGTTGCTTCTACTGGTTACTAAGAATTTAAACACAAAAGACTATCATCCCCATTAAATAACAAGATAAGAGTTAAGGAAGCTTGATCTAGAAAAGGAACTCTCCCAGAGAAGCAAGCAACATCTGCAAAGTTTCAAGGTTGACCCTGCAGGATTATACCATTATCTCTTAACTGGGCTTGAACAGGTTTCTCCCATTTCTCTCCCTCAGGTACCTCTGTTATCCAAGTGACAGCCACAGATGCTGATGACCCAACCTATGGCAACAGTGCCCGGGTAGTGTACAGCATCCTCCAGGGCCAGCCATATTTTTCTGTGGACTCCAAATCAGGTATAGAGTACATGAATCAAGTCAAAGGTGTTTGCTTATTCAACAATCTGTGTGTTTCCTACTTAGGACAGACACAACTCTTGTTTTCAATGACCCTCCAGGTAGTGTAGTTCACAGAGAAGACTGCCGTAATCCTTAGGGTTAGGAGACCACACAGTAGCTGCTAAGGGCTAAGACAGTGTGAGTGGGTTGTGAGAGACACCAAAGCCCTACCCATAGAGAATGTCGCCTCACTACCTTCCAAAACTCCCATAGATATAGTTATTTACCAAGGTTTAATGTATTCTATAACTCCAGGAACACCAAAAAAGATTGACACGTTCACCTGAGCTTGCTCTACAGCTAGAATCATAGACTCTGAAGGCAGAAAGAGCCTTCTGGGCAATCATTCAGCACAGAACCATCAGGATTCATTAAGATGAGGAAACTGGGAAGTTAAGTGTTAACCAAATTCCTGTGGTTACTGATATAGCCCTTATATTATCTCTGCTGAGACAACCTCTGCTAAGCAGAACCCAAGGCCAGAGTGAATGGCTGCTGGGCAAGTGGGTTTTGATGAGAAAAGCAATAGCATGTGAATACATCAGAACCTGGAGAGAGTCACTCTAACAAGGAAAAGATGGCAAAGAGAACTGCACTGATAAATAGCAGCATGGCAGAAAAGAAGAGATCAGCAACCAGCGGAGCCTTGGGGATTTGCTTGTTTCAAGGAGCTTTGACTAAAGGATTCCTATGTTTTAACCCACCAAGGGAATCCACTTTAGCATCTGTATTGGGCAGAATAACTTCCACATAGTTCTGTCTTACATTTCTGCCAGGATTTCTCCTTCTCCAAGAACTTTTATAAATGTTACAATTTTAACTTCCCAAGTAAAATGCATAGGAAGTATTATTAGTCCCACTTTACACAGAGAGAACAGACCTAAGAGAAGGAACTTCAGCAAAGAGACAACCAAAGAGGTAAAAATCAATGACGAGCAGTCAACATCACATCTTTATTTGAAAGAGAAAAGAAATATATCTCTATTATTACTGACCTGATTTTTTTTCCCCAAGAAGTCCTCAAGGTAGCCAAGCATTCATAAAATGCCATCATATGCAGGTAGCGTGGCCGAGCATAAAATGCCATCATAAACGTAGAAAGTTAAAGTGTATAAATTAGTGGTAGGAAAGAGAAAAGATTAGTTAGTTACTAATGGGGGAGGGAAGAAGGAATGAAGAGATGCCTACAGAGAAGAGAAATACAGGCAGAATCAGGGTCATGTGTCCTTTATACTCTCAGAAGCATTTCACATTATTCTGACAGTTCCCGTGAGGGGCATCTATAGTATTGTGGTCAAAACACATGAAAATATTGTCATTGCTTTGGCCACGAGGCATTTACAGGAAGAAAATGTTGCATGCATCATTTTAGAATGGTATCAGTGACTGCAGTGCATTGATCATAGGAGGAAACTCAGTCAAGGTGTTGTTCCCACATACTTCCCTTTCCATGCAAGTTTAACCACAGGCTATGCCATAAACCTGTAACAATAAGCCTGTAATCTTCCCCTCAACTGTATAAAAGCCAGCTTTTCTAAGCTGAAAGCTGCAAAAGGAGATAAAACCTTTACACATTCCTGTCAGGATCAGAATCCTACATTTCTGTGCATGTGTTTTAGATTGCTTTTCTTTTTTATTAATCAATTAATTAATTTACTTACATCCTGACTATAGTTTTCCCTGCCTCCTCTCCTCCCTGTCCTTCCCCATCATGTCCCCTCCCTTCCCCATTCACTTCTCCATTTCTCTTCAGAAAAGGGGAGACTGTATCAACCTCCCTGGCATATCAAGTTACAGTAGGATGAGGTGCATTTTCTCCTATTGAGGCTAGATGAGGCATCCCAGAAGAAGAAAATGGTCCCAAAGGTAGGCATTAGAGTCAGACAGCCCCTGTTCCTACAGTTAGGAGGCCCACTTGAAGATCAAACTACACAGCTGTTACATATGTACAGAGGGCTTTGGTCAATCCCATGCAGGCTTCCTAGTTGATGGTTCAGTCTCTGTGAGCCCCTATGGACCAAGGTTAGTTGATTCTGTAGGTTTTCTTGTAGTATTCTTGACCCTTCTGACCCCTCTACAGTCCTTCATCTTCAACTTCCACAGAATTCCCTAAGCTCAGCCTAAGGCTATGGTAGACCCCTCATCTTAAATAATACCCTGTCACCACACTTATGCACTGCTTCTGCTCTAAACTGTCTGGGGAAGTCCAACTCTTACGAATGATGAAAATAAACAACACACACTGAATCTCTTGTCACCCCTCCTCTCCCTCCCCCTCCCCCCCCCCCGGAACTCAATACAGAACAGAAGTGAGCAGAAGAAAGCAAAACAGTAAACATAAACAAAAGAACAGAGTTTCATCCCTACTCCGCAGAAGGGAGACAAGAAAGCCATACTGGGAGCCAGTGTTTAGAGAGTCATTCACACTATAAGGGCTCTAGGACTGAAGGCAGAAAGTGCTGAAGGAGAATTATCTAAAATCATACGAAGCTTTGTTTTCTGAACTCAAAGCCCAAGTTTTTTTTTTTTTTTTTTGGTAAAGATAAAACAAGTCTACAATCACCATAGACTGCAATTCCTGGAGCCTATAAGAAAACCACTACTGCCACCTCCTGTTCTGTCTCAGGAACTTTGCCAAGAATTCCAGCCTCTGAGCCCTCCATTCTGGGTGTCTATTTCTTGGCACTTTGTTTCATATAGTGCCTTTCTGAAGTTGGGATTTTAGCCTCAAGTCTAATAAAAACAGGTGATGTGCATCTCAGTGTTAGGTGTTTACAGCGCTCAAGGAAGACACCTACAAACAAATCTTTGGAAAACTAGCTTTGTGTATTTATGTTTTAAACCAATTTCTATCCTACAGGTGTAATCAGAACAGCACTCATGAACATGGACAGAGAAGCCAAAGAATACTATGAAGTAATTATCCAAGCCAAGGATATGGGAGGGCAGCTTGGAGGATTAGCTGGGACCACAACTGTCAACATTACTCTCTCAGATGTCAATGATAACCCACCCCGCTTTCCCCAGAGTAAGTACCAACCAGAGCATATAGCTCCATAAGAGAGACCCCACCCTTTACTGAAGTTCAGGTTTAAAGTCAGTTTGTGTCAAAACAAACAAAGAAACCATTGTGTATACATTCCTTTGTCACCACTGTCTTCCTTCTGGACTTCAACTTCCCATGGCACTTAGAGGGATTGGTTTCTTTGTGTGTTTTTACTTGATGGCCACACTCACACGCTGGCACAGAATGAAATACTAAGAACAAAATTTATCAGATAGAATTAAACTTTCATGGCCCACAAATCATGGCAATGTGCAAGGTTTATTTTTAAGCTCTACCTCTCCATCAACAGCTCATTTTCAAAAAAGAAGATTTTCCCATGGAGTTCAGAGAACATTTCCTAAAACACCCAGACCTTTGACTGAAGACACCACTATCTGACCACATTAGCCAAGCAATATACAAGTAGGTGACAAGAAGTACATGATCTGTAAGGAAACCAGGCAGGAGGAACACAAGATACTAGACCTGCCACTCAAATATAAATATATATGTATAATATATAAAATATATATCAATATATACATATTATATATAATATATAAAATATGGAGCAGAAAAAATAAGAGACATGGACTCCTGACTGTCAACCTCCTAGCCTGGCTAGGGGAACTATGACTGAGGAGTCAAAGATGACAACATTTATTTTTTTAATCTGGGTGGCAGAGGGAAGAACTGTACTGCTGACAGGATAGAAGATGTATAATGGAACTAGTGGGAGACAAAGGGGAGACAGATTCAAACTTCAATATAAAGTGACAGCAAAACAATCAGGGAGAATGCCATTAAGAAAGATGGAAACACAGAACTGAGACAATGGAGCAAAGCTCAGAAATGGCGATGGGACACTGAAAAGTGAATGCCTGGAAGGAACTGGAGAAGTCAAAGCAGTAGACACAACTCCAAGTTGAACACTTATGCAGGAACAGGGAAAACAAAGCCAAAACCAAAAATGGAGCTGAGGAGAAAGCTCAGCCAGTCACATGCTTGCTTTGCTAACAAGGGGACCCCAGTTCAATCCCCAGAAGCACATGCCAGGAGTACTGGTACCCTTTTGCAATCTCCATGCTGGAATATCAGAGAAGAATAGATCCCTTAAGTTCCAGGCCAATAAGAAGCCCTGTCTCCAAATAAGGTAAAAGGCACCTAAGGGTGGGGGGAAACACATAAGGTTTACTTCTGACTTTTACACTCAAGTGCACGCACACACAGACACACACACACACACACACACACACACAACACACACACACACACACACAAAACACACACACCTAAACTATAAACAGGATGAAGCTAGACTCTAACTTAATAGCTGTGACTTTGAACCAGCCAGACCAAATGTCTCTTGTATTTCGTTTATGCAAATAAAGAGCTCAAATAATCATGGGCAACTGGTATACACCAAGTCCTCGTGGCCATCCATGAAAGAAAAAATGGCAAAATAACACACATCTGATACAAATCAGTAAGTTATTGAGTTAACTAGTCCACCAATTAGGATGCAGTCCATCAAGGAACTGTTTGTGAACTACATATGGAGTGATGGTGCAGCTTTACTGGCCCTGTGAGTCCCGTAGCACACTGTACTTCACTAATTACTCACATTGTACACACCATATGAACATTGTGGATTCTTGGATATTTTGAACTATTGGACTTTTCAAATTTGACACAAACAAGGTATCCTTAATGAAAGTGGGCAGGGGAGAAGAAGAGTCAAGTTCTCACAAAGCTCCAAAGATAGACATCTGGACACTTGTGGGTAAGTCACATGTCCCTGCAGCCATGGCAGCTTCTCTAGAACATTACACAACACAGTGAAGACTGAGGTTTTAGTCTCCCCAAAATCAAACTGCTAACACCATTCTAGCACATCCATCTTGAGGAATCTCTTTCAAATTTAGTAATAAATTTGAATTTATTAAGAACTTAGGATGGAATGGCATATGGAACGTATTTCATAGAAGATAAATTGGAACCATATGAAATAATTTAAATTTGTGTTTTTAAATATTTATACTGATTTCACTAAAATGGAGTACCTTTGCACATTTCAAAAATATTGCTTTAACTCACCATTAAATTTGTGAAAGAAAACTACATTTATTTGTGAACACTAAATTTGAATAACTCCATTATTCTTTAACCCTATCTTGGATCAGATGTTTCTGGTCTATTGCTCTTCTAATTCCTTGTTGTAAGAATTTCATTTAGCTTCTTTCTCACAAATATTACTGTAATGAGCTGTGGTATGTTGACAAAATGGCAGGCCTACTCTTTTATATTGAACAAGCTTAATTACCTTTAACTGAATCAAATATAAAATATCATGATCTCAAAATATTTTTTTCTAATTCAGTGCATCACATGTAGAAATTATAACTGTGTTAAAACACATAACATAGTTTTTTTCCCCTGTGGAGATTTAGGCAGATGCATGTTTTTCCTAAAATTTCTGGAGAAAAAGTGTAACCCATTGATAACTTTGCATGTCACAGTGGAGATTCTCTGGCTCATATTTATAAGGAGCAACCATTACTTCTGCTCCTGTGGTAGGTGGGATACAGTAAACTGTCAGTCTCCCATAATCTGTGAGACATCACTTCCTGAACTTCAGGCTTCCTTATAGTTTACAATGCATAATAAATAGAACAGAGGTTATAGAGATGGCTAAATCATGAAGAGTGCTTACTGCTCTTGCAGAAGACCCAGGTTCAGTTCCCAACACTAACATCAAACAGCTCACAATCCACAACCACCTATAACTCCAATTCTAGGGGATCTGATGTCCGCTGTACTCTGCAGGAATCTACATGCACATGTTACACATAAACTCTTCAAGCCACACATATACACACAAATTAATTAATTAATTGATTAAAAATAAGAGACCACAATCATATTGAAAATGTATATGATTTTATCATTTAGTAAGCCAGATTGTGATTGATAAAATAAGGGTATCAAGAGATGAGCCTTTAAAAAGTAAGTTAGCAAATATACAATTTCACAGGGATAAAATAAACTAAAAAAAAAAAATTATGAGTCAGAGCATCAAATCAAAAAGGAAAGCACTCTCAATGCTGAGTTTCTTCTATGTGTGGGATCTGGTTTAGGTATTTTGTTTTAGAACTAGAATAAAAAGCTCATGCAGAGGCATTGAGAGGGTCTCAGCTACAAAAGCATGCTGGGGGAGGATGTATGAAGCTCAGCATCTTCTCTTGCGATGCTTCTCCTCTATACATTACTGATCTCCATCCACTCTGGGTCAGTGACCAGACACAGACCTCAGCATACAGACCAGGACAAGAAGGGAAATTAGAACATTTGAAATTTGACAGAATAAGTATGTTCTTTGTGATCACATGCTCCCCAAGAAAAACATGGCATTTGGAAAAATACTTCCATTCATATGGTATAGTAAAAATAAGGAAGCAAGGTGCTTCTCACTACTCCAAAGGAAGAGTGATTACGATGAGAGTTTCACCTTGTCTTTTCACCTGTCTTAGTCTCAGAGTGAAATGGTTTTTTTTTTTTTTTTGACTCTTTGACTGAAATTTTAAGTTGTAAAAACTTAAGCCTTAACTTATGAGCCATGAACAACGTTTTGCATGGTATGCCTGATATAACGTAATAACAAGACATGTTTTTAGTGGCAGATCATCAAGAATTCATGTTCCTGCTTTTCTTCACAGAACATTATCAGATGAGTGTGCTAGAATCTGCTCCAGTCAGCGCGACTGTGGGGAGAGTGTTTGCCAAGGACTTGGATGAAGGAATCAATGCAGAGATGAAGTACACCATTGTGGATGGAGATGGTGCAGAGGCTTTTGATATTAATACAGACCCAAATTTCCAAGTTGGCATCATAACTGTGAAGAAGGTAATCCAACTTCTTTTTCCAAATCATTTTCAAAGCCACTTTGCTTGTGAAATGATAGTGAAGGGTGGTTGAATATTAGGATATATTTTGTTTCAAATCCTCTGATAAAAATCTCTTTCCTGGACCAATGAGATGGCTCAGCAGGTAAAAGTACTTCCCAC
This sequence comes from Lophiomys imhausi, assembly GCA_907164525.1. Classification (NCBI taxonomy): domain Eukaryota; kingdom Metazoa; phylum Chordata; class Mammalia; order Rodentia; family Muridae; genus Lophiomys; species Lophiomys imhausi. The sequence goes on from CAJQZJ010032546.1 coordinate 6,360,494, forward strand.
AACAGTCTGACAACTTAGAACCAATGTTGCTAGGAGAGAATATCCCCCAAAAGCTTTACTTCTGACCTCCAAATTGCAACATGGCATGGGTGCACATGAATTCAGACACATTATCACACACATGCACGCACACATACACACACAATTTAAAATAATTCTTTCTAATTAGTTTTTTAAAACATCTCTTATTGCTTGGACTTACATGCAAAAATGCTGGCTATGGCAATGTTTTATAGAAAGGATTATTAAAAATATGTTATGAATGAGCCACTTCTATTTATCCACTTAAACACTGCGATAGCTTGATGTTCTAAGGTTGTTAATGACTTCATCAGTGTTTGAGTCCCACATCTCTACACCAGTTTGCCATAAATAGCAAGGCAAATGATAATATTATTATGAATAAGTAATACATCACACTTTTGAATTACTTCTTGAAGACCCATAAATGCAAATGAAACTTGAAAAAAGTTTTATCAAACATAAAATTTTTGTTCCATTACAAGATACCATGTTCCCTAAAGGAAAATGTTCATTCTTTATAGGGATAAGTTCGGTAAATGAAAGGTAAAAGATTCCTGTTTTAATTATTCTGTATGTGCACCGTAGGTATGTACTTGTGTGCATGTGCTTACACATGTGCACATTTGTGCAGATGCATGTATAGGAGAGAGGTTGACAAGCCAGCCATGGAGATTGTCCCATCTCTACCTCGTTAGCACTAGGGTCACAGACATGCACTTGTCCCTGGCTTTTAAGTGGGTGCTTGCATCCAGCTCTGCTCTTCAGGCCTGTTTAGCGAGTACTTCGCTGGCTGAGCCATCTCCTAACCCTGATTAACCTTTTTTTAAACATTTATTTATTTATCCAAGTTACATCTCAATCATAGTCCCCTCCCTCCTTCCCCTCCTGGTCCCACCTCACCCTCTTCTTCTCTTTTCTTTTTTTTTTTTAACTTACGATGTACCTTTCTCCCCTTGATAATTCCACTTTTTATTCCAATAAAAGGCTCTTTTTCTTATAACAATAAATAAAATACAAAGCAATAAGAACAAAGACTTAATTTATGGCCTACGGAGCTGAACAAGTGATTAAAGCATGAGGACCAGAGTTCCCCAGAATCCACTTAAAAAGTGGGCAGCTGTGACAGCCTTTCTTAAAACCAACACAGGATTTTAAAAGAGATACAGGGTCCTGGGGATCCAGGCTCACTAAGAGACCCTACCTCAATGAATATAGAAGAGAACAATCAAAGACACAAGTTGTCAACTTTAGGCCTACACATAATCATAAACATGTATATACATATGCATACAAACCACACATACAAATAAATTGAATCTAATACCTTACAAATGAATATCCATTTGAAAACATTAAATTATAAGGCATTGATTTCCCTCAACCTCACCCTACTGCCTGCCTGGGGACCTTGTCCAAGCGGCTGTTCACACCCGGTGCCCATGGTAAGTTTCCCCAATCCATCCCACCAGATGCCCCAGGACCCTCCAAGCAGCCGTGCACATAGCCTGGTGACTCTGTCCTGCCACCTACCCAGAGACCTTTCCCAAACAGCCACACACTCATGTCATCTCTGCTAAGATGTCCTGGCCTTACCCTGCTGCTATCTACTCAAAGACCTTATCCAAGCTGCCACATAGATGACCTCTGGTAGTAAACTCCCTCACCCTCATACTGCCATCCACATGCCTGGCACACTACCCTAAGAGCTGCTTGTATGGCTGATAGGACCCCAGCAACCCTTGCTAGTCACTAAACAGGAATCATTCTCTACCTCTTCATTCACAAATCAACACTAAGTATCCAAGGGACTAAACTTTAGAAACCTCCTACCTTATCCAAAGCCAGAGTTAGGATCAGCAAAAATACAGCACAGCAAAGAAACAGACATATGCCAAATTGCTCCAACCAGAAATCCTCATGACCAGCAAAGAAAGACCTTGTAACTGTACAAAATGCTGACTGACTTATAAATCCTCAAACATATTTATATAATTGAAATATTATAATTTATTATTTTGAAAGTTACATATAACTTTATAAGGTAACTAGAAATAATCCAATTTATTACATGGGAAAGAATTAAAAGCATCTCCCTACTATATGTTTTGCTTCAACTAAACAATAACACACCACTAGCCATCACTATACAATGTCCTACAATGTCCAAAGTTTTGATTATTTATTGTTCCTTGAATGCAAAACCAGCCCATTCAAAAAATTAACTAATCATAAAATGGAACGTTTAGAATACTTAATATTTAAATTAAACTTTATCTGAAAAAAACATTATAAATAATGTAACATTAGTGACTTAAATTATTATATAGGTTAAATATCATTTATAAGAATTGATTTTTAAACACATTTATTAATACTACAAGTAGAACAAACTAAATATGCCTTTTCTTGCCTCCCTTATCTGGAAAAGATTAGACATTGCAAGCCAGAACTTTGTCTCTCAATATCATTATCCAACTGTATCTATGTTCAGTCAAAACATACATCAATTTTTTAGGCTGTTTATATTCTTTTTCTGAACACATGAGCTACCAGAAAACATAATTAAGAGCAAGGTCAATAAATTGGGTAGATGTCACGTATAATAAATATTTTAAAGTCTATTGACTGTTCAATCCATATGTCTGGAACAACTCCCAGATGTCTGACCCACACCTATCATCTTCCCTTGTCATTAATAATAATAATGTCATATAAAATTGAAACAAAGGTTTTGTTTTTTATTTATTTCTCTTAGGTCTATTATTTGTCTAAAAAGCGCATACTTTTCAAAAAGAGAAATTAAGTTGATTTGAAAGAATTGGGTTTTCATACAACCACGGTGATTGCTACACAGGACCATGTGTCATTTTATCTTTTAAGTAATCAGTCAATTGATTTTCAGTGTCTTAAATGCTTGAAATATGTCTACAAATATGTAATTTTCAGAGTGTTCTTTGTTCTTTAGTACCATGATATTGTGCCATTTTCTAGTCTTCAGCTTAGCTTCCATCTGCCAGAGGACAACAAGTAATTGTAGACAGTCCATTCTCCTCTTAGGCAGGTCACAAAACACAAAAATTCTATACTTCTCTAACTCTAATAGAACATGAATTACAATTCTCATCATTATTTTATATATTCCTTTAAAATTGCCAACTTTATGTGATCCAATGCCCTATTTGTAATTACTTGAAGAACTCTTAGAGACACAGTTGTACATATTTGCCTCGCCTGTATCAGATTTACTCCCTGCTGGTGTTTCAGTACCCTTCTGCCTATACAACCTTTCAGAAGCCATTTTAGATAGCAATAAATTCCAGTATATGCAGCACTAACACAGCAAGTTACAGTGCTAAACTCAAGTACAGTGCTAATTCCTTTGACTAGATTCAACTTGCAGGGCCGCGAACAACTTGAGTTTATCGCCTGCTAAGTACTTAGCAATTGTAATGCAGCACCAATTAGAAAACAACTGTTCTTCCAAATTATAAAACACGAAAGAACCTCCACCCTCCTCCAAAAAATGGTTAACACCAAATCCTTCTATTCTGTCACATAGATGTCAACACATAAAAAGCTTGTGATAATATTTACTGAAATAATACTTGTTTACTACATTTTGGGTGTTTGGTCTTGCTACACACTGAGGGATAAAAATCCAACTGAGTTGACCTTGAATCTGAAGAAAGAATATACACAGAAGTTTTTTTTTTTTTTAAATAAAAACTTACCCTCATTATACGTGTGTGTGAACAGAAATTGTGTCCTCTGAAAGAGCAGCAATCATTCTTAACCACTGAACCATTTCTCTAGTTTCCCAATTTTATATTGTATAATATGGAATCATAATAGGCAAAACTGATTTCTTGTGCATGAGCCCTGGTCAAAGAATCTGTACATTTGGGCCAGCCTCTTATCTGGCAATATGCAAACATGCCACCGTAGTCCTGTCTTCTGAGCTTTCTGAATCTTTGAAGTTACAGGTTGAACAGGATTTTAAATTGAAGTTTAAAAAGATCATTTACATACACTAAAGAAACAAAGGCTTATTTGGCATAGTGTGCCAAGAATCCTTGGGAAGTACTTAACATATTTCCTTAGAAAGAATCACTGTTACTTTGAAAGTCAAGAAGAAAACAAGTCTCTTTCTTTTTTAGCCAGTATACAAAATGATCAGTTTCACTACACAATTTTTTGTACATTTCCATATCATTATACCTTGCTCATATTCACTCCCCTCTGTCCTTCCACATTTCTCCTTCACTCTCACTAGTGCCATTCCTTCCCTAAAATGATTCCCCTCAAAAAATAATTTTTAAGAGGAAAACAGAAAATTGTAAGGCTAATTGCATGGACATCCAAAGGGAGAACACAAACTTGATCTTAATTGTCTAATATCTTTCCAAAAGAAAAAGTCCCTCTAAACACAAGGCCACCAGCCATCTTGTCTGCCTAGGACAGAAGTCTTTTGAGGAAATAAAATTCCCTGTCTCTCTAGACCATGCTGAGTAAAGTTAAACAAGTTAAAAATGTGAGTTCCAGACATTGTCCTTCCTTTTTACTTATGACTAAATCTGATATTATTACCAACAACTTCAGAACAAGACAAAATGTCCTCCTGTTTTTACTTTTTTCTTTTTCCTACTGCTTCAATGAATTTGGGGGTGCTCAACTAATCATCAGTATCAGATGTCTTTTTGACTCAGGACATGTGTGCTACTGGAAGACCATTTTTCTTCTCGTTCCCTTTCAGCCCCTGAGTTTTGAAACCAAGAAAAGTTACACCCTGAAGGTGGAAGGAGCCAATCCTCACCTGGAGATGCGTTTTCTGAACCTTGGCCCATTTCAGGACACGACAACAGTGCATATCACTGTGGAAGATGTGGATGAGCCCCCTGTGTTTGAACATGGCTTTTATTTTGTGGAGGTGCCTGAGGATGTGACAATTGGAACAACCATACAGATCATTTCTGCCAAGGACCCAGATGTCACCAACAACTCAATCAGGTTTTCCCATAGATTTCACTTTTTACTTATGCCCTGAAATTTTCCCTTACCTTTTATGTAATGTTCTGACATTACCATGCTTGCTTCTTCCCATCTCTGGAAATGTTTCTCTGAGGTTTTTTGTAATTCTTCTTCTTGTTGTTGTTCAAATAACATGACAACATCATGTAACTGGAAAATTAAATATCATTGTATCTTAAATTCATTTTCATTTAGTTCAGATATGCACATACACATACCCTTAATTCTCAATCATGGCTCCACTGCCAATTGGGACTGTATTGTCCTTGCTCATTTTGGAATCCGTCCTGGGCATTGAACTCTCTAAGGCCAGGATCTCTGGTCTTCACCCACAAATGGCTAATATTAGTCTCTAAGCTTTAACAACCCAAAATGTGCCCAGATACTGCTAAATGTCCTGTGGATGTGTTGCAAACAACCCAAAAGGAGACCCATCAATACAAAACAACCACAGTCACACACAAATGTCAAAATCTTCAAAACCACTCCTCTTTTCAAACTTCATTAGTCTTTTTTTAAAGGTAGTACACAAAGCAATGGGTCTTCTTGTGGCATTTTTATGTTTCCATACTTTACTCTTATTCCGCCCACCCATAATGGCCTTTACTCCATTCTTCTGTTCCCGTTTTCCCCCCACAAACAGTCCTCCTTCTTGCTTTCATATCACTGGGATTGTGCTACCCCATTTCTCTTCTCTTAAGATGTCTTCTTTTTCTTATGTTCCCCTTTCTATTTTCATGTCATAGCTACACACATGTGCATGAGCATCATGTGCATACACACACACACACACACACACACACACACACACACACACACACACA
>CAJQZJ010032546.1:6366379-6410745 GCA_907164525.1 Lophiomys imhausi
ACACACACACACACACACACACACACACACACACACACACACACACAAAGTTAAATCTAGATTCCACATATCTGAAAAAGCATAATGAGTTTGGTTTGTCTGATTTATGCTGCATAGCATAAACTCCTACTCCATCTGCTTTCTTGGTGCCATGATTTCATTGTTCTTTCTTAATGGATGAATACAATTCTGCTATTAGTCACATATTCTTTGTCTATTCATATGAATAGATGTCTAAGCTGGTCCCACAATTTAGCTTTTTTGAACAGAGAAGCAATAAACATGGCTGCATAAATATATCTCTGTTGCACATTGACTTGCAGCCCTTTGGGTAAATACCCAGAAGAGATAATACATCTGGGTCAAATGGTACTTCTAATTTTAGTTTTGGAGGAACCTCCACAGTAAATTTCATAGAAGCTGCAGCATATTACATTTCCATCAGCAACATTTAAGGAGTCTCTTTTCCCCTGCATCCTCACCAGCATTTTTTGTTTGTTTTCTGAAGATGAAATGCAATCTCAAGTAGTTATAATTTGCTTTCCCTGATGGCTAAGAGTATTGAACACATTTTCAAATAGTTATTGTCCACTTTTATTTCCTCTTTTAAGAACTGTCAGTTCAGTTTATTAATCCATTTCTCAACTTGGATGATTTGTAGGTAGCACTGATGTTTAATGTTTGTAGCTCTCTGTGTATTCTAGACATTGATCTCCTAGTTGATAAATGGTTGGAACAGAATTCTTCTCTTCCTGTCTATTCAACAAGATAATTGTTTCTTTTGCTATGCAGTAACTGCTTCACCTTATGTAATGGTATTTGTCAGCTCTCAGAATTAGATCCTATGTTGTTGGGTTCTTTCATGTGTGTGTGTGTGTGTGTGTGTGTGTGTGTAAGGTCTTTGATCCATCTGGAGCTGAGTTTTGTAAAGGGTGAGAGACACAGCTCTAGTTTCATAATTCAGTGTGTGGATATTCAGTTTTCTCAGCAACATTTAATAAGAGCTTGTGTCTTTTCCAACATATGATTTTTGACAGCTTTGTAGAAAAAAATTAAGTAACTACAGTTATTTAGGTTTATTTCTGAGTTCGTCTGTATGTCTGTTTTTGTGCCAGGATCACGATTATTTTGTTACTATGACTCTTTAGTATAATCTGACATCCGAAATTATGATAACTCCAACACTGCATTTTAGTATTGTTTTGACTCTTTGCTTTTATTAGCTATGTTATGCATAATTACATAACAGTGGGCTTCAATGTGAAGTTTTTGTAGATGGATACAAAGCATTTTTATGATATTCACATCCTATTACCATTTTTTGTCCCCCTCCCATTCTAATTGATCCTCTTTCTCTTATCAATTAGTGCCCCTTCTACTTTCATGTCTTTGGGGATTTTTGTTTTGTTTGATTGGTTGGTTAGTTGGTTGGTCTTAGAAGTTTTCTCTGGTTGGGAGTATTCAATGAGTTTTATGAGAGTTGCCTACAGGAACATGAGTATAGGGATATTTACAGTAGCATGGGCATCTTTCTAGTGGATACACCTCTCAAGAAAATGTTTCCCCCTCCCCCTGCAACCATTAATTGCTTATAGATCTATAGAGAAAGGTGTGGCCTCGGGAGCCCTCCCACTTCCATGGCAACATATAGGTGGACACAGTCCTCTGTAGTAGGTGGGTGTTTTTCCTCCCAACTCCAACCTTCCCAGACTAGTGAAACTCAAAATATATTCACAAGTACCTAGGTCATACAACTAGGTGCATTCCCTAGCTAATAACATAAAATAACCCATTTGTTCTACTCTATGTTCTACCAAGTGACTGTTGACCTGCACTCAGGTACTACTAGCATCTCTTCTTCACATCTCTGTGAATGCCCTCTGCACCTGGCACTCTCTCAGAGTCCTCTCTGCCTGCTGCAGGTCCGAACTTCTATCTACCTTTTCCTATAGGCCATAGGTTTATTATTGACAGGTAGGATATCAATAACAATACACAATACACAAGATATTCTCTCTGCAGTTTTCTCCGGGTAATCATAGCTGCTGTAACTCAAGTGTGCAATAGCCATTTCATTTTTAGAGGACAACCTCCTCAACACTCCATCACTTCTTCTAACTCATAAATTCTCCTGTCTCCCTCCCTCATCCATGTTCCCTGAGCACTGGAGGGTAGGTACATGCAGATCCTTTCTTGCAGCTGAATATTCAATAATCACTTAGTCTCATCATTTTGACCTGTTATGAGCCTCTACAGTCACCACAGCAGCTGACAGCAGCACCAATCTACGGGCATAAACATTTTGCTTCCATATGAATTAGAAGATTGTTTTTTCTAGCTGTGTGAATAATATAATCAGAATTTTGATGAGGATTACAGTGAATCTTAGATCTCTATAATGTTGCCATTTTTACAACACTAATTCTACCAATGTGAGTATAGATAGTTTTTCATCTCCTAGTATCTTCTTCAGTTTTCTTGTTCATTATTTCAAAGTTTTCATTGTAAAGATCTTTAACTTCTAGGTTAGTTTTAGCCTGGGTATTTTTAGGTGGTGGTGAGTAGAACTTTCCTCTGCTTTCTTCATCAGAAAGTTTATTATTACTTGTATATAGAAAGACTACTGGCTTTTGTAATTTAAAAATCACTCGAAGTGGCAATCCATTCATTGTATATTCTTTCAAGTTTTATTAGCCTTTACCATTTTCACGTTTAAATGAAATGGAAAAGATCAAGTTGCAATATTACATACCTGTAATCACAGCACTTGGGAAGCAGAGAAAGAAAACCTCAAATGTGAGGACAGCCTGATCTACATAGGGAGTTCCAGACAGTCAGAGCTATACAACTATAGAGTGATGCCTTGTATAATTATATACAGTGAGTTCCTCATCTCAAAAACTAAATCAAAGTAGGAAAATATCATGTATCATATTTATTATACAATATATTTCTTTATATTATAGAAAAAAACACAGGTACAGAAACACCTCCTCAGGTCAATGACTTTGATGACAGGCAGATTGGCCAAGGAGTTCGCCATACTACATAGAGTCCTACATCTCTATCTCTCCAGTATGTTTTACTATGGAAGATTCCACCCAAATGTTCCTCCTGAAAGACTGGAGAATTACTCTTACAACCTTGGCTGTTGCAGGTCAACTCTGGAAGGAAAGTGTAAACAGCTGGCAACAGACTGACACCTCAACCTTCCACAGCCACTGAAGTCAGGTTCACAAACGATTAGAATTCCAAGGCTGTTTGAGGCCATCTGTCACATTAATTGTTGAAAGCCACATAGTAAAATGAATCTGGAGCCTTAGTACAGATAAAACATTTTAAACGCACCCCCATTTATCAAACGCTTTTTCTGTCACCTGGCTGCTTCCCTCATCTGGTGCCGTTTGTATTTAATGAAAATGAGCTTTTAGAGTTTAACAAGAATGGTTTTCTCCAGGGGATAACTACACCAGTGGGAAATCTGCTCCCTCTGACTAACTAGTAAACACATTATATGTTCAAGCATCAAAATGGCTAAAAGTAATTTTAGTTCTTTCATTTTTTAAAAACAACAAATCATTCTGAATTATAAAAAACTCTATAAATTTACATTTCAGCCTTAAGCTTTTTGTTGTAAGATAACATAAGTAAAACCACAATGTCCCCATAATAAAAAAATGAAAAAGATGTATCATAAATTTCTATTTCCCAAAAAACACAATTATATACTTTTTGTTCATGGTGTGTTAATTATACATCTATTATTTTATGACATAGTAGTTACTTTGCATGTCAAAGAAGGTAATGTGGGTCTAGTGTAGAGAATAAAGTCTCATGGCAGAGACAAATGACACAAGCACAAATGTAAATGAAAGGAGATCTAATTCTAAAATAGAATATGGACTGGACAGTATATTTCCATATCATCTTCCAGATTTTGACTGTGTACCTCTATGTGATAATCCTTGAGAACAAGATCTATCTAGGAGTCCCACTGATGAGTAACAAATAAGTCAAAAAGACTGAATGAAATCATACACACAGACACACACACACAAACTCACAAGTTGTGTCCAGGATTCAGTGCTACAGTTATTATCTCAAGACATCTCAGTGGTGGAAGGTGGTGTGGGGAGCACTCACAGTTCAAGATTCAATCATGACTGCAGCAAATTGAGACAGACAAGATGAAGAAATCTGTCTGGCTAACAGAAAATGTTACTTCAGATGGGCCCTTTGAAGACATCTATCAGCATGAGGAGAGTTCTAAGAAAACTGATGGCTGTTTCAAAGAACCTATATAAAATGAATACAAGAGAACATAGGCAGAGACTAGAAAAATCATGTATACAATTTCCCCTCTGAATTTTTGTAACAAATAATAGAGCTCGCAGTGGTGGGTATAAGTATCTTGACTCTATTCTACCCCAAAGTAACACAGAATGGCTCTAGGTCCACAGAAAACATCAAAGGTCCTAGATTCTCAAAGATCTCAAAAGAAAAGTATTGAAAAGTCAATTATGTGGCTGTTATTTACTAGGCTATTTGGAATTTCTTTCCCATGGTATAGTTCTCAAAATTATCCATGTTATCATCATTTTTATATAAAAGTTAATTTGTAGAGCTGGAGAGATGGTTCAGAAGTCAAGAGCCCTTGCTGATCAATCATGAGCACCAGAGTTAAGATCCCATCACACATGTATCATAAGCAGTCTGCTAATGCCTGTTAACTCCAGTTCCCAGTGGATCTGAAACCCCCTTTAGGTCTCTAAATGAGCATAGTTTTGCACACCTGCACAAAAATATGAACATACATTCACATAGACCAACGAATGCAAATATTATAAATAAATTTTTTAAATATTTATTCATTTATTATGTATACAGTATTCTGCCTGGAGGCCAGAAGAGGGCACCAGGTCTCAATGTAGATGGTTGTGAGCCACCATGTGGTTGCTGGGAATTGAACTCAGGACCTTTGGAAGAACAGCCAGTGCTCTTAACCTCTAAGCCATCTCTCCAGCCCATAAATACAATTTTTAAATAAAATTTTTTAAAAATAATTTATATATTATGTTACATAGATAACATACACATTTTATTATAAATAATTAATAATATGGATTATTTAAAACAAAATGCATATTAAATAGCCTCAAATTAACATAGCACCAAAAGTTAAAATACTATAGATTAAAGGTGATTGAACATTTTAAAAAGATTATTAGGACTTTTTTTTAAAAATATATCTATTTGTTTATTTTGCATTCTAACTGCTATTCCCCCTCCTTCCTTCCAATCCCACTCTCCCACCCACTTCTCCCATGTTCCTCCCACGCCCAGTTCCAACCCACTCTGGCACATCAAATTGCATCAGGACTAAGTGCCTCCTCTTCCACTGAGGTAAGACAAGGCAGCTTTGCTAGGAAAATGAGCTCCAGAGGGAGGCAACAGCATCTAAGTCCGAGATAGAACCTCTTCAAATTGTTAGAAGATCCACTTGAGGACCAAACAGGCCATTAGCTTCATATGTGTAGTGGGCCTAGGACCAGTCCATACAAGTTCTTTGCTTGATGGTTCAGTCTCTATGAGCCATGTTATGACTGAGTTAATTGTATCTGAGAGTCTTCTTGTGGTGTCCTTGATCCCTCAAGAGTCCTCAATGTTTCCCCTAGTTTTTCTTCAAGACTTCCTGACTTTTGCCTAATGTTTAGCTGTGGGCCTCTGCATCTGTTTCCACTATATGCTGGATAAAGCTTCTCAGATGACAGTAATGTTGGGTTCCTGTCCATATCCCTCTCTCCATCCGCTTCCAATGTCTATTATATCTCCCCTAGATTACTAGAACTCTAGGACTTTTATAATCTCCTTTCTAAAAAGCTCATGGCATGCTCAGATATAAGCAGTGGTTATTATTCTTTGGTAAGGCCCCCAAACACTGTAGATTTAGTTATTTGTATATGAAAACCACAGTATTTAGATCCCCTCTATTAATGATAAATACTAAAATAAAAAAATAAAAATTCCAGTTAGGAGGATACTGAGCCACTTAGCAACTAAAAGTGGCTTCTGCTGGTACAGAAACAACCTGCCCTTATATGCCATCCTGAACTGTGTGAATCCACCAAGCATATTCTTAACAGAGAATGTTCTCAGCCAAGCAGATGAATGTCAGTATTGTCTGCTCAAGGAAGCTTTGCATGTATGTGCTATATTCTGCTCATAATAGATAAGAAAATTACAACTGGAGACAGGAAAACCACCTATAGGATTCACTACTAGGTCCCAATTTTCTCATTTTCCATCTGTATCTGTACTTTCAATTTGCTCTCCTGCACCCTGGAAATTGGCCCAGTGCCCCATTCAGAAAAATGAAAGCCATTATTTCCTCACTGTAGCCTAGCTTTGGAAATTGAAGAGGGGATTCTACTTGATAAGAGAAGCTCCCTAAGGCAGGCTCCTGCTGTGTCAACCAGGCAGTGCATCCGGGGGTCCTGTGACTTGGTTATTTCTATTACTCCCTCTCCCACACCATCTGTGACATTTGCCATGGTAGGGTAGGTTTCTGGTTCCTAATGGGCTGTTCCCCCTACCACCCCCCTGAGAAGTAAACCTACAGACTGGAGAACTTCCATCCGGTTTATGTTCTGTGGATCAAATGTGGGGCTTTTTCTCGTGTCTGAGAGCTAAAAGTTTAGACTAACATTAGCCAACCAGTACTTCTATTTCCTTAAAAAACAAAATAAAATAAAATTCAACTCTTAAGGCAGCTAATAAACTTTAAGTCTAAATCATAGGCATACCCAGAAAAATGCCTCACTCCAACTTGTTTTAAGTTTATCCTGTAAGCCCACAAGTGTTTGTTTTGGGGGTTATTGTTTGTTTGTTTTTTGTTTTTTAAGTTAACCATTAGTTATCATGTCTCATCTTGGAGAGGTAAAACTGTGTGTTTTGGGGCGATCTTCTAAAGTGCACATGTCAATGAAGCACTCTCTGAGTGTCAATCTTGAATCTCTAAAGAAGTGTATACATTTGAAGAAAAGCATTTCATATACATGCATATCTATAGATAGATTTATTGATTGGTTGATTGATAAATAATAGAAGATAGGTGGATGATAGATGACAGATAGATGATAAATAGATAAAAAGCTTTACATCAATATTTACCCTCACTACATGTGATAATTTGGCATGCATATAACCCATTTCATTGCATTTTCTATCATTGCTAATCACAATCAACCATACTCACAAAGGGCAGTTAAATGCAAAACACTGTACTTAAGGAACTTACTACTATCACAATTACAGCTTCGGGGAAGAGGTGCTTTAGTGGCTAAGAATACATACTCCTCTCTAAGGAGATCCAAGTTTGGCTCCAGTACTCACATCAGGTGGCTCACAACTGCCTATAAACTCCTGGCCTTGGCAGGAACCTGTTCACATGCACACAAACCCACAAAAATACACACACACACACACACACACACACACACACACACACACACACATATAATTCAAATTAAATTCTTAAGAAAATTTCAGTTTCTTCATCTTAACAGCTTTAAGACAAACACTGCAATTTCTGTCAAGTTTTATTAAAATTGAGAACTCAGTATTTCTGTGCCCTCTGTTTAATAACAATTTGTGAGAACACTATGAACAGCTGTAATTCCACATATATGATTTGAAATCTTAGTTGAAACTGACTTAATTTTCCTAAACTTCAGTTTTCTTATCTGATGGTTAGGACAACTTCCCAAAGATGTGAGAATGTTAAAAGAACCTGTGTATTAAATGCACAGCAAGGTGACTACTGTTAAAACACACACCAGCTATTACAATCACTAACCTTTGAAGAATAGGATAGTTCTGTATTTTGAACACTAGCTCCTTGTTCTTTCCCCCAATCTTTGGATTTTCTTTCATCTTTTGATTGTTTCCTTTGCTGTGCAGAATATTCAGTTTGATGCAATTTCATTCATTTATTTTTGCTCTTTCTGCCTCTGTGCCTTTAGGGTTATACCTAAGACATCATGCTCCAGACCAATGCTATATAATATTCTTCTAGTAAATTTAGTTTCAGATCTTACGTTCTCTACTTCATTTGACTATTATGAAAGACAGCAAAGTAAGCATCATTGTGTATCTGGACAACCAATTTTCCAAATACTAGTCATAAAGGACTGTTCTTCCACCCCACTGTGCATTCTTGTTATTGTTTTTTGTTTTTTTTTGTTTTTTTTTTTTTTTTTGTTTTTTCGAGACAGGGTTTCTCTGTTTAACAGCTCTGGCTGTCCTGGACTCGCTTTGTAGACCAGGCTGGCCTCGAACTCGCAAAGATCCGCCTGCCTCTGCCTCCCAAGTGCTGGGATTAAAGGCGTGCGCCACCACCGCCCGGCCATTCTTGTTATTGTTAACAAAAATCTAATGAATTGATCACAAATATATGTGAGGGGACCCTGCAGGTGTCCAAGCACAGAAGCAAACCATGAAGATATAAGAATGAAAACTCACTTCAGATAGACTTCATGAACCTGGATCAAGACTTCAGGGAGTCTGATACCAAGCTGTTCATTGTCAGCATATTTAAAGCAGTACAATTTGGGGAAACATTTCTTGTTGTAATATAATCCCCAATGCACAATGAAGTGTAATTACATTGAAACTCAACTCAGGGTACATATAATTTCTTCCAGTATGATGGGTTCTAGAGATAGGCTGCCTGTGCTAGCTTATGGGCCTAGGGAACACTCTGGACTGATCCCAGTCATACAAACACTGTAGAAGTCAGTTGTGCTATTAACCACTCCAGGCCTGGCTGTAGGAGCTTCATATGGCCTTGCCCAACAGACAATGTAGATCACAAGGCTATTAATCACCCACTTCCAGTTCCCAGCTTTCTGGAAAAAATAGGCTATATATCCTTCCCTTTGAAAGAAGAATTCTGGCCACTTAATATCGCTGGATGCCCTGGAGATCTATGGGCACAAGGACCTTCTTACTCCCAACATGTATGCATTTATTTCTAGACTTTTACCCCTATTCCATTGATCAGTGTCTCTATTCTACACCCATACTACACTGTTTTGATTACTTTTGCTTTGTAGCATTTTGATGCCAGGACAAATAATGTTATTTTCAGAAATGTACCTGAATAGACAATTTCTCAAAAGAAGATACACAGGAGCCTTGCAAATAAATGAGAAGGGAGACTCAATGTCATTAACCTTCAGGGAAATACAGCTTAAAGCCATAATGAGATGAAATGAGATAGTATCTCACCTACTAGAATAGCCATTCCCCAAAAGATGAAAAATAGCAAAGTGTGTTCAGAAAAGGGAAACTTTGTTCCTTGTGGGTGAGGATATAAGTTAGCACAGCCATTTTTAAAAAACAGTGTGGTGATTACTCAGAATACTAGAACTATCATGTGATCCAACCATCCCATTTCTGGGCATATATCCAAAGGAATTACAATCAGTATGTAGAAGAAGCATCTTCATTTCCATGTTAACTGCCACATTATTCACAAAGCCAAGATATGGAAACAACTTAAATGCTCATCAGCAGATGAATGAATTTTTTAATGTGGCATTTTATACATACACAAGAGAATACCACTCCACCTTTAAAAAGAAGCAAATTCTGTCATTTGTAGTAACACAAATGAATCTAGAGAACATTACACTGTGTGAAATAAGCCAGGCACAGAAAGGCAAATATCTTATGATCTTACTTAAATGTGGAATCTAAAAAACTGAACAGATGAAAAAGAGAAAATGTGGTTATCATAGTCTAGGGACAGTAGGGCTGATGCAGAGAGAAAAAATTTTGGCCAAGGAAAACAAAGTTCCAGTTAGAGAGGAATATCTAGGAATCTATTGTACAGATGGTAACTAGTTAATTATGTGCTGTATGTTTCAAAGCAGCAGGAAAATTGATTATAAATGTTTTTGCCATGAAAAAATGATATGTGTGTTAATTAGTTGGGTTTTTTAATTCCACGAGATTATATATATATAGAGAGAGAAAATGTTATATCCTAAAATATGTAATTTATCAATATAAATAACAAATTGCTAACCTTTACCAATGAGTACATGAGAGTCTCAATGATGGCCTTCAATCACAGGTAATTATCAAAATTCTTTATTTTTAAACATCCTAATGCATGAGTTTTCCTCCTTCTCCCAAGATGGAGACCAGATGAGATAATACAGGTGAATAGAGGGAACAAGGTTGCCAAATCAGACTGAACAAGAATTACATAACTTACTCTCAACCAGTTTCACTAAAAAGTCAAAAGATAGAACAACAGTAAAATGAGTCATGGAATTCTCCCTTTGCAGAGGTTTAAAACTGTCTGTCATAAGTGCCTGTAAGTACCCTTCTTTTCAAGGTATATTGTTTCAGACTGACACACACAGAAGAAACAACAAATAAGGTTTCTGGCCTGAACAAAAATGGCCTTTGTTTTACAGGACATCTTTTTATAATGTTTGACAAATTTTGAAGGTCATATGATAGTTTCCAGTAGATTATCCCTCACAAAATGCACAAAACTGTTTTATTTACAACTGGCAACCTAAATAGATCTATTTATTCTGCTAAGAGCATCCTATATAAGGAACCTTCAGCTAGTAAATTCCATGTAACTCAGGAGTTGACTCATTACACGTTTATAACTGGGAAGGCCTGGAGCAAAACTTTCCTTTAGAACAGTCATACCAATTCTAAGACTCAGACCCATGACTGTAGCTTTGCTCTTTTTCAAGTTTCAGATTACCGTTTGAGAACTTAGCTGAATTTCAAACACATATAAATACAGGCTCATATTGAAGGAGCTCCAAAATTCTTGGAGCAGTTTTAAGCTTTAAATAGCACAAATTGATTTTATGTAAATTAAAACTGCCATAAGATTCTCACTACTCTGTGTACTTTATTTTTAAGATACTTGAAGTAGTAAAAATATTCTTTTGTTTCTCTTAAGCATGATGAGTCCACAGTGTTTCACATGTTCACAACTCAGAGATGACTGAGCCATCTTTAATATCCTATACATACTCACTTTTCTCATATACTATGTTCTCATGTTTATCCAAATGAAAATAAGGCACATAATCCATATCTTTACAGATACTCCATTGACAGAAGCAGTGACCCTGGAAGATTTTTCTATGTTGACATTACAACAGGTGCTCTAATGACTGCAAGACCATTAGACAGAGAAGAATTTTCTTGGCATAATATAACTGTCCTTGCTATGGAAATGAGTAAGTAACATAAATTATCGGTCTCCACAAATTTACAAAATGTAAAGGTATAGAAAATGAAACTTTCTAGAACTTGTAACAAATAATATGTTCCAGAGCAGATATGTCATACAAATAAGTGATCATGTGATTTATTTTATAGTTAACTTTTTGGTTGCGATATATCAATAATTGAGTTCAGATCTTTTATGTAAATAAAATCTATATCAGTCAGGAGTTTATTGTTGCATGTTTATGACTGGGAAGGCCTGGTGCAAAGAATTCCTTTCTAGCATTGATATCAATTCTAAGAAGCAGAATCAAAAAACTATAGCTTTGCTCTTTTCCAAGTTTCAGATTAGCTAGAAAACTATCTTAGAACGACTTTTGCTGTATCCCTAAAGTACTAGTAAGTTTTGTTACCACTTTGTTTTGATTCTAGGGACTTCAATTTCCTTTCTGAATTCTTCAATAATCCAAAGATTATATAAGAATCTATTCTTTAATCTCATTGCTATAGGTTCTCTTGCTACTGATTTCTGGGTTTTTTATTACATTCTTATCTGATGTCAGAAATTACTTAGGACTTGTTTTTGTAGTTGTTTAAAAAAAGTTTGGGCCAGGCGGTGGTGGCGCACGCCTTTAATCCCAGCACTTGGGAGGCAGAGGCAGGCGGATCTTTGTGAGTTCGAGGCCAGCCTGGTCTACAAAGCGAGTCCAGGACAGCCAGAGATATTCAGAGAAACCCTGTCTTGAAAAAAAAACAAAAAAAAAAGAAAAAAAAGTTTGGAACCTAACTTTATTTTAGAGAAAGTTCCATATGCTGCAAAAATAATGCATATTCTATATGTGTTGGGTGAAATATCATATAGGTATTTATAAATTAGATCTATGGGAAAGCTTAACTGAAATTTCTTTGATTTTTGTTTTGTAATCTAGATGATCTATAACAGTAAGGTAATGATGTCATTCACGGTTATTGTATCTAAGTCTTTCTGTCCTTTTATGCCCAAAAATGTTTGTTTTATGAAATTATGTTCACCAATATATGGGTCTCCCCTTTTACTTATGGATTGTTTGTTACAAGACCACATGCTTGAAGGGAGCAGAAGACAGGGTACAGGGTTCAGACAGCTGTGAGTACAACGGATTAATACTCTGAGACCAGCTTCAGAGAGGCAATTCAATTTTATTGGGGTGAACAAGGGTTGTATAGAACTCTGGGGAATTGGTAGGGGTTTCCAGGGTGAATGTAAATCATTGGCTGATGGCTTAAGTTACTGCCGTGCCTCCTTTGTATGGAGAGGTATTCCAGGTATCCCAGGTGCTTGCTGGGCAGGTTCTTATCAGAAAAAAAAGGAAGTTAAACCTGGTTACATTTTTCAGGTAGAGAGTGTGGGATCAGACTTCCCAGATCAGGCAGAGAGGAGGGATCCCAGCTGAGAAAAGGAGTTCACCCTTTGGTCCTGAGTTTAGGGCTTTCTGGACATGGTAGACTTCTACCATAATAGAGTTCCAACACCAATATTCAAGGCATATATACTTATAATCATTTTTTTGAGGCAGAGTCTAACTGCATACCCTAGTGTGGCCTAGTCCTTGCTCAGTAGAAAAGACTGCCTAGACTCAAAGAAATCTGCCTGCCTCTATTACCTACATGTGAGATTAAAGGCATTAACCACCATGCCCAGTTACAAAAGTTATATCTTCTTAAGGGATTATTATTTTTTAATTTGGGGGGGGGGTTGTTTTTGTTTTTGTTTTTGTTTTTGAGACAGGATTTCTCTGTATGTATTCCTGGCTGTCCTGGAGTCACTTTGTAGATCAGACTAGCCTCGAACTCACAGAGATTCGCCTGCCCCTGCCTCCTGAGGGCTGTGATTAAAGGCGTGAGCCACAAGCCCAACAAGTGATTGTTCTTTTTACCAATATGTGGTGACTCCATTTACCTCTTCTAATTAAGCCTTATGTATACTTTAACTAATTCCTAGCTGCTTCCAGATTTCATTTGTTAGGTGTATGTCTTTCTATCCTTTCATTTTCAGTCTGTGTGCCTTTTCCCATGAAGTGTGTTCCTTGCGCAGAACAAATAATCAGGTATTGTTTGTTTGTTTTTTAATCCAATCAGCTAGTCTGTATCTTTTATTAGAAAAGTTTAAAAAAAAATTCACATTTATTTTTTAGAAATGTTTTTCTGACTCCTATAAAATTTTCAGTTTTCCTCACTGGTTTTAATATTGCTTGATTTTTCTTTCTCTCCTATCAGTATTAATGTTTTTCTGGTTTACTGTGTTGGGCATGACTGGTTCTTTCCCAGTCATCTTCATTCATTTATTTGTTAATCTCACAAAACTTATCCTTTCCTGACCTCTCATGTTTATGACTGTTTCTTTGCCCCATGTGTAATATTCATTTAAGCATCTTCTGCAATTTGGGTTTAGTGGTCAAGAACTTATTATAGTTTATGCTCATTATGTTCATTCCAATGATTTTTAAACAAAAACTTTGTTGAATATGGGCAATCTCCATTGGCAGTTATTTAGTTTCAGTAATTATTTGAAAATAATCATTGCATGTTTTCCTGGCTTGGGGGGGGGGGTTACTAATATAGTCTGCTGTTTTCCTCATGGATTGTCCTTTTAAGTTAGTGTTTCCCTATTGCAGCCTTTACTATTTTGTTATTGTGTAGTCTTAGCATCTTATAACTATGATGACAGGTTCTTTTCTCGACAGGGCTACTCAGTGTTCTGAATGTCACTTGAGTTTAGATGTTGATTTCTTGGAATGTTCTGCTATAATTTTATTGACTAGGTTTCCAATGCCATTAGACTACATCTCAGCTCCATCTACCCTATAAATCTTTTTGCTTGTTTATTTATTATTTCAAGTTCTATCTCCATCACAGTCTCCTCTCTCCATCCCTCCCGGTCCCAGCCTCCCACCCTCTCCCCACTCTCCCACCTATCATACTCCTCCAAAGTGTGTGGCCCCTACATATCAGCACCCCTCAGTTCAACAGTCATATGAGTGTTAAGAGCTTCCTCTTACACTGGGGGCCTATATGGTAACTCTATTAGGGCAAAGTGTCCCATGAATAGGTAACAAGGTCTATGTTCCTGTTCCTTTTGGTGTGTTGGTTGTAAGATAGTTATCCTGTACTACATGGCTAAAATCCAATTATAAGTGAATAGATGCCATGTGCATCTTTCTGAGCCTGGGTTAGCTCACTCGGGATGAACTTTTCTAGTTCCATTCATTTGGCTGCAAATTGCATGATTTCCTTGTTTCTGATGGGTGAATAGTATTCCATTGTGTAAATGTACCACAGTTCTTTTATCCATTCTTCAGTTGAGGGACATCTGGGTTGTTTCCAGTTTCTAGCTATTACAAATACAGCTGCTATGAACATAGTTGAGATGTCCTTGTGGACTGGTGGGGAATTGTTTGGATGTAAAACCAGAAGTGGTATGGCTGGGTCTTGAGGTAGAGCTATTCCAAGTTTTCTAAGATATCACCAGATTGATTTCCATAGTGGTTGTACAAGTTTGCACTCCCACCAGCAATGGTGGAGTGTTCCCCTTTCTCCACACCCTCAACAGCATGTGATGTCTTTTGAGTGTTTGATCTTAGCCATTCTGACAGGTGTGAGATGGAATCTCAGGGTCATCTTGAGTTGCATTTCTCTGATGATTAAGGATGTTGAGTATTTCTTCAAGTGTCTCTTGGCCATTAGAGATTCCTCCTTTGTGAATTCTCGGTTTAGCTCTGTTCCCCATTTTTAATTAGATTATTTGGTTTCTTGGTGTTTATTTTCTTGAGTTCTTTATACATTATGTATATTATCCCTCTGTTGGATATGGGGTTGGTAAAGATCTTTTCCCAATCTGGAGGTATCACCATCCCTGATTTCAAGCTATACTACAGAGCAACAGTAATAAAAACAGCATGTTACTGGTATAGAAACAGACAAGTTGATTATTGGAATCGAATTGAAGACCCAGAAATAAAGCCACACACCTATGATCACTTAATTTTTGACAAAAAAAAAAAAAGCCAAAACCGTACAGTGGAAAAAGGACAGCATCTTCAACAAATGGTGCTGGGCTAACTGGATGTCAACATGCAAAAGATTGCAAATTGACTCATACTTATCACCTTGCACAAAACTTAAGTCCAAGTGGATCAAAGACTTGAACATAAAACCCAACACACTAGATCTAATAGAAGAGAAAGTGGGGAAAAGCTTTGAACTCATTGGCACATGTGACAACTTCCTGAACAGAACACCAACAGCTCAGGCTCTAAGACCAACAATCAATAATTGGGACCTCATGAAACTGAAAAGCTTCAGTAAATCAAAGGAAACTGTCATTTGAACAAAACAGCAACCTACAGACTGGAAAAGATCTTTATCCTATAAATTCTTATGGTTGCTCTTTTCTCCATGTCTCAGAGTTCTTGAAAGTAGTGGCTATGTTAATTTGTTTCATTATTGATATCAGAATACAATATTTCCCAAAATCCATTTTCAGTCCTTGATAGTCTTTCTTCTGTTTAACTTGGTGCACTAGTGCTGCTTTTCAGAGTTTTGCTTACAAATTGTTTTTCATTTACAACAATTGTTTAGTAGGTTTTTTTCATCAAAATCTCAATTTCCTTGCTGAATTTGGTAGTTTCTTATCCATGCTCTGAACTCTCTTCCTTACCTCATTAGTCTGCTTGTTTGTATCTTCTTGCAAATCACCAATTAAAGAATTCTTTGTTTTGAATTTTTAGTACTTCCAAATTTCCAAATTCTGTTATTAACATGATATGATCTTTAGCAAAGACATGCTACCTACCTTTTCATATTTGTGTTTATTTTGTGATTTCTACATCTGTTAGTATAGTTATCTTTTCCAGCTTATTATTGAATTTGTAAAGCAGTCTTTTCTTGAGAGCCTAATTCCAGTACCACTCAAGAGAGGAAAACACAGGCCACTTTACTGGTCCTGAGACTATTAAAAAGCAGAATCAAATATTCTGGATTATAGCCAACTACGCTTTCACTGATGAACCATAGACCACCAGCAAGTGAAAAGAAATGGTGATTCGGCTAAAGCTAACACGATGACTTGGCCAGTAAACACATTTACCACAAAGCCAGTTTGATCCTTGGAATTCAACTGAAGATGGAAGGAAAGACTAAGTCCACAAAGTTGTCCTCTGACCTCCAAATTCAGTATCATGCATGGCACATGTACATTCACACATTATGCATATGCACATACACACAGTTTTTAATTAATTATATAAAGGGAAATAAAAGAAATAAAGGAAGATGAGGGGAAAGGAATCAATAAGATTAAATAT
Source organism: Lophiomys imhausi (assembly GCA_907164525.1). NCBI lineage: Eukaryota > Metazoa > Chordata > Mammalia > Rodentia > Muridae > Lophiomys > Lophiomys imhausi. Next base: position 6,382,990 of record CAJQZJ010032546.1, read on the forward strand.
AAGAAAAGGAGTAAGAATGTTAGGAAGAGAGAGAGAAAAAGCAAGACATAATTAAAATACTATTGTACAATAAAGAAAAATGAATATACAGGGCTGGAGTGTTGGCTACATGGTTAAAAGCACTTGTTGTTCTTACAAAGGACTCAGGTTCCATTCCCACAACCCACAGGATGACTCACACTCATCTGTAACTCGTCCCAGAGGACCTGACAACTTCTTTTGATCTCCACAGGCACCAAACACAGGGAACACTTACATCCAAGCAAAACATTCACACACAAAATAAATCTTTTAAAAAGTAAAATACATAAACAAAAGAAGATATCATTACAAGAGAAATAAAAAAAATCATAGAATCTTCTTTTAAAAATAAAAATAATAGGCTGGTGAGACAGATCAACAGCTAAAGTGCTCATGAGTTTAGTGACCAGTGTAAACTGGAGCCCACATGAAGATGAAAGGACAGAACTAACTCCACACATGGGTGGTGGCATGCTGCCTACTCATACACATACATGAGGATGCTATAATTAATAAAAAACAAATACATAAAATACTAAAAATATAGCAAAAAGAAGAAAAATGCAATGAGCGAAGAAGGAAGAGGAGAGGTGAGAGGAAGAAGAGCAAGGTTCAGAGAAGAAGAAGAAAAAGAAGAAGAATAACATTTTTTAGTAGCAAAGCACTGAAGCAGCTTTTCCCAAAACCTCTAAATTTTGGAGTCTGCCCAGTGGAAGAGTAGCCAGCTGGAATTTCTTATCCTTCCCACAATTCACATTGTTGTTGAGTGTGAACCCAGGAAGTGTCAGTTATCCCCTGCAGGGCTGTATTTGTGTTAAGAACATTCTTCCTTTGTGCACCCAGAAGCACTGATGACTGTGTGCTTAACTCTGCAATCTGTGGGCCAGGCAGGTTCTTAGTCCAGAGATCTATTGTTCCTCTGCCCTGTAGGGTCACAGTTACAGATGGCTTCCTTCTTTTTGCTGCACCTTTCTGCTTCTGCACGTTTTATCTATGTTTCTCTCTATGTTCTTTTATCTATGTACACAAGTTCTCTCTTTCTCCCTTTGTTAGTCTGGCTCTTCGTTCATGGTATTACATAGAGACAGCTGCTAACTCGCCACCTTTCCCCCAGAACAACCTAATCCATACAGAATTATTTAGTGGGGAAAACAGTAAAACATAAATATTTTTGATGAAGAAATTTTAAAAAAGAACTTGAAAAACAATTTTTCTGAAAAGTAGCAAAATTCCTCCTATTTCTGTCTTGTAATTGCTGTTGTCTCCATAATGGAGACCAAACCAAGAAGAATAGACAGGCAATATGGGGGTGTGCACTTGTGTCAGGGAAGCAATTCCAAGCAAAGACATACCCCAAAATACACATTTCTCCATGAATGCCCATGACTCTTGCCCCAGCCAAAGCTGTAGCCTTGAAATGAGCTTGACATCCTTTCAGACCTTAGGTAGAAATAGATGTGCAGTGTTTCATGCATCCCCATGCATACTTTGAAACTGTTCTGAAACTTAAGTCAAAGAATCGATTGCTCAACCTAAATAAACCCCAATGTTCCACACGCACACATCCTAATCAGAACGGACTCTTGGAAATCCCAGGATATAGAATTGACTTTTAATTCTGTAACCCAAAGAATGAACCAAGTGGGAAGCAAAATGTGATTAAGAATTGCCCTTTCCTGAATAATCCCTAATGATAAACCCAAACCTGGAATATGCTTCCTTGTGTCCCAGCTTGTTCATGGCCACACTCTCAAAAAGGAACACACGCCCTATAATCATGGTGTAATTTCCACATGCTTCATCAATTTCTTGACAAACCAGATTGACAAAGCTGTCTTTCTGCCTTACTGACCTCTCACCATCAATGTTCCTTATGTTCTTTTTAGATAATCCCTCCCAAGTGGGAAGTGTTGCTGTCACAATCAAAGTCTTAGATGTGAATGATAATGCTCCAGAATTTCCCAGATTCTATGAAGCTTTTATCTGTGAGAATGCCAAAGCTGGACAGGTAAGGGGATCATCTTGGTAACTGTCTTAGGGAGGGTTTATATAGCTGTGATAAACCACCATGACCAAAAGTAATTTGGGGAGGACAGGCTTTATTTCATCCTGTACTTCCAGGTAATTGTCCATTACTAAGGGAAATCAAGGCAGTAACTCAAGTGGTAGAGGAAACTAGAGGCAGGAGCTAATGCAGAGACCATGTAAGAGAGCTGCTTACTGGCTTGCTCCCCATGGCTGACTCAATGTGCTTTCTTATACAACCCAGGACCACCTCCTCAGGGGTGCTACTACTAACAACATGCTGGGTCCTCCCATATCAAACATTAATCAAGAAAATGCTTCTGTAAGAATGACCTATAGGCAAGTCTGTAGAGCATTTTCTCAACTGAGGGTCCCTCTTCCCAAATGACTTTATCTAATATCAAGTGGCATTGAAACTAACCAACACAATAACTGAATTCATGATCAACATGTCTACACCAGAAAGTATGGATTAGAAAAGAGAATATCCAATTTTTTTATATCAGGTTCTAGTCATTTATTTTTAAGACAACCATTTGGAGCCAAAATTACATTTTGTGATTTGAATAGTGCTTTAATGGTTCTTGACTCACAGAATAAATACTCTGGTTATGGAAATAACCACAGTTCTAAAAACTTTCAGAAATGTATTTTTAAATTATTTTTCTAAACCCAACCTTGTATTTCAAATTCCAAATGGTTTGACTGAAAAACATCCCGAACTCAATTTTCAGTGATTACATATTACAGTATTTGTCAGGCAGGGCACACCCTCTACCTGTCAGTCCACATCCTCCCTTCTGCTTCATGAATGCTTCCTTCCCCCATTAGGAGTCTTAATGTCCACCTTAGAGCATATACTGTGGTCCTATACATTCTGGTAGAACCAATGGTTCAAGATTATTTTAATATGGAAATCAAGGGTTTGAGAAGTCCATATCTGACCAGATGGTAACTCAGGTTCTGACTACAATGCAGATTTGGCCTCACTCAGTTGGACCAGCACCCCAACACCCTCTGCACAAAGCTGTGTCTCTACGACCAACACTTACTTGAGCTCTTTCAACATCCTTAGCCCAACATGGTTTGTCTTCAATCCAAAGAAAGTGCTTTGTTTCTGAAAAGGAGCCCTGCAGTGATTAAAATCCAAACTGGACTCAACACTGTTTCTTACAATTTGGTGCAATAGTCTGCATCACTCTTAAAAGGTTTTTCCAAGTCTAAGATTATTGTACTTCTATATTTATTAAATTTCTAGCCTAAGAAGGCCTAAGATATTATCCACCTAATAACAATTACAATAAAAGCTTTGTTGAACAAAGCAAGATCCATGGCAATAGCTGTAAAGAACTGCATTAACAAGCTTGCAGTTTTATGGATTATGTTACATATGAAGTGAGGTCAGAGAGAAGGCATGATACAGCAGAGTTACTGTGTTGAGGCAGGCAATTCTTAAGGGTTGGTAGGGCTTTTAAAGTCTGACTAGGTGCTTTGGGCTTTTAGAATGATTTTTTTTTTTTGCTATCATGCTTTTTTGATTATTATACATAATATAGCATTTTTGTTTTATTATAAAATATGATTTAATATAACTATATTTTATGCCATAACAAGAGAGGCTATAAAAAAGCTGTGGTACATTTACATACTGGACTACTACTCAGCCATCAGAAACAAGGATATCATGCAATTTGCTGCCAAATGGATGGAACTAGAAAAGCTCATCCTGAGTGAGCTAACCCAGACTCAGAAAGATGCACATGGCATCTATTCACTTATAACTGGATTTTAGCCATATAGTACAGGATAACTATCCTACAACCAACAAACTGAAAGGAATAGGAACAGACTTTGTTACTTGTTAGTGGGATACTTTGCCCTAGTGGAGCTGCCATGTAGTCCCCAGTGCAAGAGGAAGCTCTTAGCTCTCATATGGCTGCTGAACTGAAGGGGGCTGATATGTAGGGACACCCCACACCGGAGGAATAGGATAGGTGGAAGAATTGGGAGAGGGTGAGAGGGTGGAACCGGGAGGGGTAGAAGGAGGGAACTATGATGAAGATGTAAATTGAAATAATAAACAGAGTAAATAAAAAACAAGAAAGGCTAAATTTAGTTATGAATTTAGAAGATGCTAAGTAGCACAATAAGGAAACCTCCTCATCCCTCAAAACAGCTTTCTGTCTGAAAGCACTGAAACAGAAGTTGCACTATGACAAGTTCTAACTGCCTCTCCTGCTTTTGAAACTACATGTATCCTCCATTTCCCAGGACATCTATAATGGTCCTTTGTGAAACTCTTTGACTTGCAATTTATCTGTGACTTGGAGTTAGGGAACACTGTCACAAGCCTGTCCCATTTGTCACCTTCAGCTAAAGATATGGATAACCCTAGCCTATAAAGTGGGCTCTGGTTTGGAAGATTTTTCAAAAGCAAACAGCTAAGGCTATGGCATTGTTTTATGAAGCCTCAGGTCTTGAACTGATGCTGTGGTCATCCTCACCTCTGCCAAGTGAGGGTGATCCCTGACAGGCAGGTGAATGGGGGAGCAACAAGTCTTTGGAGGATCTGAACAGTATGCAGAAATCTCTTGCTTGGTAGCTCCTCTAATATTCAGCATGTTGTAAGCTCTTACAAGCCTATCTGGGCCCTTGAGCTGAATTTGATTACAGTCATTTCTGTCCTGAAAGAAAAATCAGCATTTCCATCAGAAATGGCAGGTTTACAGGGCCAGGCCCAAGTTGAATAGGACCATCTGAGCTACAGGATGTTAGAGTGAACACAAATGGAAACCAACTAATCAAATCTCTGTCTATAACCCACCCCAACATAGCCTACCAACTAATGTTCCAGCTGTCTATTTCATCCTGCTTTCTTTAATGGCTTTTCCATGAGCTTCCATAGTCTTCATGAAAGATATTCCTTTGAAGAAAATTGTGGGAGAAACAGAACTTTGCCAAAGAGATCTTGCTCTCTCAGCCACTAAGCTTCATTTTTTTATTTTATTTTTCCCGCATGAGCTACCCCCTCACATCTATGACTCTAGCTGATTTCCACCCTGGTGACTTTATACTCTTTACTAACTCCCTTCCTCCTAACAACATATGACTGCTCTGTGGTCCATGTTCCTTGAATTCACATTCCATAACTTAACACTGCCCTGTTTGTCTTCGAGGTAATGGTTACCCTTAAGCAGGGGCTTCTCCAATATAACAGCTTAGCTACAAAATACTCAATGATGGGATCCAGATTGAGTGAGAGGAGACAACTGGGGATATATGGTACCTTGTGACATAGCATTGTCCTTTTACTGTCTTCTTTTTACAACACTTTAAAGTAACTGGTCAAGGTGTGAAAATATAATGTATCTGAAGCATTTGGGCAACATTTATTCTTTACCTGTTAAGATATTCAAGATCAATAATACGCTTAAATAATCCTAAACTCTGTGATAGCATAAGGGTTTCCAGGTTAGTTTCAGGAGATCTCATTGGGTAAATGACCTACTATTGAACTCAAGGTTTAGGGTTTCACTAGATGTTGCTTCTCGTGTCCCTCCTTCAGCTGATCCAGACAGTGAGTGCTGTGGATCAAGATGACCCTCACAACGGTCAACATTTCTACTACAGTTTGGCTCCTGAGGCTGCTAACAACCCTAACTTCACTGTCAGGGACAACCAAGGTAATCAGGTGAACATGGGGTACCTGTGCTTTTCTACTCCTCAGGCTGGGCATTTTGAGATGCCATACAAACAGTATCATGTTTTCAGGGTTTTTAGTAGCAGAGAGGACATTAATGTGGAATCCCCACTTTTGTTTCATAACATCAAAGACAAAGAGTGCCCTCTGCTGTCTCTAAAGTTTTAATTCCTCAGTCAGTTGACAAACATTTACAGATGCGTAGTCAGTGAAAGACACTATTCAAGGAACAGTGATAAATTTTCTTCCTTAGTCAAACTCAGAGCAACTGTGTTTACATGCTCTGTAAATACAGAAACAGCCTAAGAGGAAAAGTGCCCAAGAGAAAGAAAACAAACCTGAAGGAACATTTCTAATCAAACACTTAAAAACCAACAAAAGGTAGAATGGGGCAGGGTAGAGGGAGTACAAAGCCCTCTCAACCAAAGAAGTAAGGATAAATTAAAGGGCAATAGTAGTAGTAGTAGTAGTAGTAGTAGTAGTAGTAGTAGTAGTAGTAAGTGCAAATACAACACCATAGTATTCACAGAATTCAAACATTTTTTTCTATGAAGAAAAGATCTGGCAAAATACCCTGTATGGGCCTCAAATGCATAATCCTCCTGTCCAAGCCTCTTGGGTGCTGAGGCTACAGTCATCCACAATCACACCTGCTTCAAATAGCTTTATAGTTCAGAAAAACCTATACAGGTGGGGTTCCCATGGCAAGAAGTGCTTGTTCTCTACTAGGTCTTTGCTGGAATTAGACCTCCAGGAACTTTCCAACAAACACTCATTGGCAAAGGGTCCACAGGTTTAGTATATTCTTGGGGCTCAAATGACGAAAAGAGAGACTTTCATTCTCCAGCCTGTTATACTTCAAAGAAAGGTCAGAACAACTGAAATTAAGCATTTAAGTGTCAGATGAATCCCTTTGTTATTTCTACAGCCACCTGACTTGGGTGTAACTTTGTAACAATCTAAACAAAGGGTAACAAAAAATGTCAAGATCATGCATATCTTGTCTTCCTCCCAAACATCATTTTAAAATTAAAAGATTGCCACAACTTCATAGATAGAAGTATTCTTCAGCTTTTAAATTATCACAAAATGCCTATGGAAGGAATGTTTACAATTAAATATCCTGAGATTTTTGTGTGTTTAGGTGTGGTATGTGCTATGTTCACATGTATGGGTACATATGTACATATGGGGAGTGGGGAGTGCACGTGTCAGAGGTCGACATCAGGTATTTTCCTTTGTCTTTTATTTTTAATAGTGTGTGTGGACATGTGAGTACAAGTGCCAGGGGTGGAGGAACAGGGAGAAGGCATTGGATTCCCGGAATCTGGAGTGGATGCTAAGAACAGAACTCAGGTTTTCTGTAAGAGCTCTTAACCCCTGAATCAGCTTTCTAGGCCCCATAGGTCTCTTCCTTGATCACTCTCTACCTTATATACTGAAGCAGGACCTCTCACTTGAACCTAGAGCTTGTTGGTTCAGCTAATCTAGCTAGCTGGCTTGCTGCAGAGGTCCTGCCTGCACCTCCTGAGCAGTGGGATTAACATGGGCCACCATGTCCACCTGACATGTTTCCAGGTGCTGGAGATCACACTGTGGTATTCAGTCCATGTAAAAGTTTGCCCAATAACTACCTCCCTCCCTATCCCACTCTCCCAATAGCTACCTCCCTCCCTATCCCACTCTCCCAATAGCTACCTTCCTCCCTATCCCACTCTCCCAATAGCTACCTTCCTCCCTATCCCACTCTCCCAATAGCTACCTCCCTCCCTATCCCACTCTCCCAATAGCTACCTCCCTCCCTATCCCACTCTCCCAATAGCTACCTCCCCAAACTATCCCACTCTCCCAATAGCTACCTCCTCTCCCTATCCCACTCTCCCAAGATTTTTTTTTTTGAGTCAATTTTTTTAATTACTCACTTACCTGCTTCACAAGAAAATCTTCCCTATAAAAAAGTTTCATTGTCCTTGGGGTTGGCTTTCTGAAGGAAACCCTAGGGTGAGAAGAACTGGCCATTGCTTTCTTCAAATTTTTAGCCAGGTGTCACTCTTTTCATTCATACTTGCAGAACTAACACAAAAATCAGCATGCAGAGAAAATCTGCAAGTTCTTACAGGTGACCTGTTCATGGGAGGAATGTCACATAAGGATGGGCAAATAGACAGAACTGTAAGGAAATGAGGTGACTCATCTCTTGAAATGTTTCCCAACCAGAAGCCAGTGCATCATCAGCAGAAAGTATGAATTCCTAATCTGTAGATGACAATTTATCACACAAGGCTCTGTTTCTAGGATTTATTAAAAGAGACCCACTTCCAGGACAGTGTGTCCATCATTCAATGTCCCCTCCCTTTACAATACAGTAAAGCCTGTTTAGTAAGGGTTTGAGGAGGACTGTGGTTCAAACCCAGGGCCTTGCACATGCTAGGCAAGCCCTCTAGCATTTATCAATTTCCCACTCCACCCCTACCTCTTCTTTATCTTTTTGTATGGGTTTGGATTTTAGAAGCCAGGTCTCACTATGTAAACCCACTGGATTGGAACTTACAATACATACCTTCGCTGGCCTAAGTAGTCCTGTGCCTCTGCCTCACTCCCAAGTGCTGGGATTACAAGGACATACTATGTATGTATACCATCATGCTTAGCTTTTTTTTTTTTTTTTGGTCTCAAAACATTAATCGGATTATACGTATAGAATAATTTAAAAATTCAAAATCATTTTCTCATCTTTGCTTTATTTGCCAATTATAATGACTTGTTAAACTATGATTTTTATAGTCATATTAACAGATGAAAACGACACAAGATCAGACAGTAAAGAAGCATGAAGAGAAGAGTGGGAACAGGAATGGGATGTAACTGAGTGGTAGACCATGTCTCTCACATACTAGGCATTGCCTTCAGTCCCAACACTGCATAAAAGACAGACTGTACTAGAAATTGTTACTATAACTTCCTGTTCTAGCACATGCACATGGACACACACACACACACACACACACACACACACACACACACACACACCAGAGCTTTATGTCACCTTAGAAACAAATACTCTTTCCAAAAAGTTACCAAAGCTCTAATTATCACTTTTAAGAAAAACATTTCAAATGGTTGACATATGCCAGTTCCAGCAGGGCCACTTTCAGTTCTGGGTGGGATTTTTGTTGTTGTGTGTTGTTGTTGTTTCTGCTGTATGACTGTCTATCTTAAAATCCTCATGATCTAGGTTAAATTAAAGCGAAACTAAAAATATATCCAAGCTTTGTTTAGGATAATTTGATCTTTTGAAAAAAAAAAATTAGAAGGGATAATTAACAGCAGTTAGCTATTAAGAAGAGTAGGGGAGGAAGAGGATGGCTTGTGTGAAGAGTGAGTAAATAAATCCTCAGAATAATAATTACTCAGACTAATAAAAACAAAGATTGCTGTCATTTCGCACTGAAAAGCAAATAAGATGAATGTAAACCTGTGTCAAAGCAGGAAAAGTTTATAATTATCTGAACAAGTTTGACAACTGTCTTGGAATTTCTACCTCTGTGAAAAAACACTATAACCAAAAACAACTTATTGAGAAAATATTTTGTTTAATCTAAAATCCTCATGTCACTCCATCACTGAAGGAAATCAGGGTGGGAACTCAAGGTAGGACCCTAGATTCAGGAGCTGTTACACAGGCCATGGAGGAACACTACTTGCTGGCTTGCCCTTCGCAGTTTACTGAGCCTACTTTCTTATGGAACCACCAGGCCAGGGGTGGTACTACCCACAGTGAGCTGGGCCCTCCCACATCAATTATCAATCCAAAAAAATGTACCTTAGGTCAATCTGGTGGGAGCATTTTCTCAATTACAAGTTCCCTCTTCCAAAATGAGTCTGGCTTGTGTAAAGTAGACACAGAACCAGATAACACACCACAAATGTCATGAATCTTACTATGCAGTTGTATGGCACAATGAAAGGAGTACATGCTTTAGGGTCTGAGAAACTGAAGCTCAAATACCTGTTTTGCTACTCTCTAAGTTAGTGACTATAAAGAAATTGTAATTAACCTAGGCTTGAATTCTCTAACAGTAAAGTGTAGAAGTGTAGAATCATTCAGTATCACAGTAGGTTGTAATGAAGATTAAATGAGACACAATATGTACAAAACACAAAAAACAGTACTTGAATACAAACAAAATAAAACATCTACCTGGTACCATTAAAAAAAAAAAAAAAAAAAACAACAAAAAACCAGGGAGGCAAGTAAGCATAAATTAAGGGATAATGTATTAGGATTGTTTGAGTGGCAGCTGAAAGTTGCCTACCTTACCCAGCTGTTCCAGGCTGCATGGTTCTTGTGTTCTTTCAGTTATAGCTTCAAGGCAAGAGGACAGGGAGAGTCAGAAAGCAGCTCCTACCTGCTCATTTTTCATCAATTATGACAAATTATTTTGCTATGCTCAATTTAAAAAGAGTTGGAAAGTATAATCCTTTACTACAGTTAAGAGAGGAGATCTAGTCATGTTTGCTTTAAGCTTTTAAGCTTTTAGAAATTTTGTAAAATACTAGTCTGTGTGAAACACACCCGGAAAATTTTCTGTGAATGGTATCAACTTTTTGTTGGTTGAGGTGTTTTATTTTGTTAGTTTAGTTTTTTTGTTTTTTAAGCAGGACCTCACTATGTAGCCCTGGCTAGCCTAGAACTTTCTGCAGTCCTCTTGGCCTCAGGCCCCTGCCCCAGCTCCAGGATCACAGGCATGTGCCACCATATCCAGACTGATTTGTCTTTATGAATTACTTCGTGTGTATCCCACATCTCTCAAACTGTTCCTCTGCTGAAATGATCACAACATTGCAAAAACTATATCTGCTTTATAACTCAAAACCATTCCAGGTAACTTAAAAATATAAATTTATACATTATTAAATTTAAACCTATCTCGTATTTGGTAAAATATCAACATCACTACACCTGCCTACATAGAGAACTTTGAGAAACATATTTAACCACTTAGCTAAAGAAGGTTTACGTTCTGTTACATAGAAGTATTTAGTCAGCTATAATGTGAAGTTCAAATACTACAGGAAGATGATTTTCTAATTACAAAGAAATGAGAAATGTTTGCGATGAGAGACAGGAGGCTGGGAAGAGGGCTTGGTCAGTAAGAGCTTACTGCATAAACATGAGGACCTGAGTTCAGATGGCTAGCACACTTGTACAAGCCAGGTGTGCCAGTGCATGTCTCTAAGCTTAGCTCTCAGTAGAGGGAAACAGGTGGATTTGCAAAGCTCACTGGCCAGTCTATCCAAACTAGAGAGGTCCAGGGTCAATGACAGACTCTGTCTCAAAGAAATAAAAGTGGAGAGCACGGGAAACACCCCCACATCAACCTTTGGCCCCCGCATGCATATAATCATACATGTGCACACAAACAATCTTATATACACAAATGATGATGGCTTACCTACCTGCCCTGAGTTGGTCATTACACAATGTAAAACTATACTGAAACATCATTCTATACTTCAAAAAGGAGCATGATTATCTCTTAATTAAAATTACTAGTTTTTAAATGGAAAAATGCTAAATTCTTATTTTTTAAATGGGAAGTAAAAAATAGCACAATTTTCATCAGGGCTGAAAAGATGACTCAGCATTGAAAAGCACTTACTGCTCTTCCAGGGGACCCAGGTTCAATTCCCAGCATCCACAAGGCAGCTCACAATCTTCTGCAACTTCAGTTCTTCTGCCCTCTGCAGGCACCAGGCACACAAGTGGTGTACAAATATTCATGCAGGCAAAACATCCATGTACATAAAATAAAATTTAAAAATTAAAAGAATAGAACTAACCAAATTCATATTAACTGCCTCAACTCAGGTCACAGGTCAGGAGAAGTTACAAGCTGTGTCATTTAACTATGGGTTCAAATAAGCTTCTAAAATGAGCAGGTTCTTTGGGAAGTTGGTAATGCCAAGTGAGAGGCATAAAAGAAAACAGTAAAAGACATGAATTCCAGCCAGAATAGCAAAAATAAGCAATCTTATACAGGCATGTGGGCTCCTTGGCTTTCCTTTCCTTGAGGCAGAAAGCAATGCAGGGCCTTGGCAAGCTGCTGAACAGGAACAAACAGGGACCACAAATCGCCAATGACTGTTCATTTCTGTCAAGTTTTCCCAGGGAACTTTTGCTAGATCTGAAGGCTGACAGTTTGCCCTGGGCACTTTATGTCACAAAGAGTAAGACAGACTCTTACAAAAGGGCTTCTCGACTAGGCCTCAGGGTTTTGCCTGAAAGCAAGTGAAAATCTTGATTTTCAAATTTAAGTGCTGAGCCAAACCAATTTTCCATGGCTGCAGCTGCACATACCTTCTAACCTCTCTCTTTCCTCTACCTTGTCCCTGCATCCCGATTTCTTCAATCCAAGGAACTGATCAACTGTTGGGGCTTCTATTTCCTACCCTTTATCTCTTTTCATTCCTTACTCCTTCAGATAATACTGCTCGGATTCTAACCAGGAAGTCCGGCTTCCGACAGAAGGAGCAGAGCGTCTTCTACCTGCCCGTCCTCATAGCAGACAGCGGACAGCCAGTACTCAGCAGTACTGGCACGCTTACCATCCAAGTGTGCATCTGCAATGATGACGGCCACGTCACGTCCTGCAGCCCAGAGGCCTATATGCTTCCAGTTAGTTTGAGCCGGGGCGCCCTCATCGCCATCCTGGCCTGCATCTTTGTCCTCTTAGGTGAGTTGGTGGCTCCTTTTGGAGGATGTAGGGAGGGTCCACATGCTTTAGACATGAGCAGTTAACCCCTTATCTCAGCTACACAGAATTGGTCTTCTCTCAAACTTACTTCAAAAGGAGGTACAGTGAAGTGTGGAAAAAAGTGCAAAGTTGAAGACAGTCCCTTCCCTCAAGGCCTCTTTGGCAAGACTAAAGATACTTGACATCTATCAAATATCAGCTGTAGACCTCAACACCATACTAGCAGCTGAGATTAATAAGACAGATACACCTTTGCCTTCATAGTTTACCTTAGATACAAGTTCATATTGACCTGATAGAACCAAAATTTCATGGGAGAGGGTATGATAATCACTTGATCAAATCCATTTCAGGTAAGTAGCAGCTAAATCACAGAGGTTGAGCAACAGGCCAAATACCAAATGCCAGAAGCAGATCCAGGACTGACATGCAGACAGGCCATAAACTGGTCACCCCACCTCAGTGGCTCTCTCCTGAACACGCATGCCCAGATGCTACATAGCTAAGTGTTACTGAGAAGAGAGAGATACAGGATACATATCCTGAAAAGACAGGGACAGAGGATAGGTGTCACTGCAATACTGCAAATCAGGTGGTCAACAGGGCCCTCACAGAAGAGTAGAACTCTGAGCAGAGACCTGAAAAAGATGGTAGAATGACCCACATGGATTTCTACAAAGTAGGCTGTTTGTGGCATTAGATGATGTCCTCTTAGGCACTGTGAACATCTAACAAACAGCAGTGAATAAACAGGACCTCTTTGTCTCTGTTGGGAAAAAGAAAAAAAACAAGGTAATAGCCGTCTACTGGGAGATGCCATAGGTGATTTGTCCCTCTTCTTTCAGCCCACCAACTCTCTTGTGCACAGTCTTCAGTACAGTTGTTTTCTAAGTAGACACTCAAAAATAAATGATCTCTTGAATGCAAGAAACTATCTGCTTTGTGTCACCTCCACAACCCTTACTGAGTTAAACCATAGCACATATATCTTGATTAGAGAAAAGCAAATGTAATAGATAATATTATTATTCAAAAAATGAAACCCCACAACTGCTATGTTGATACATTATAATTGTAGCACTCAAGAGGCTAAGGCAGGAGGACTGCTATAAGCTTGAGGCCATCCTGGTCTACAGAAAAAGTTCTAGGTCTGCCTAGAAATCTTTGGCTAAATAATCAGATCACACCTCAAAAATAAATAAATAAATGGTAAATAATAAATAAGGAAATTGATAAGTAAACAAATACATACATACATAAATACATAAACAAATAAAATAAAGTGAAATTTCAACAACTTCCTACAATAAAAAAATATAAAGCACTAAGAATTTAAATTAAAATAGACTTGCAGGTGTCCATTTACACAATTGATCTCTAGTTTACCTAAACACCCACACTGAGCCACACAGAGAAAGAAATTCACTGTGGAAAATATTAGTCAACATTGCACTGACTTTCTACATAGACCTTTGGAGCAGACTTCTCAAAACACATTTCAATGTATAATGTGGGCTTTGTTGGTATTTGGGGTATTTTGTCTTACATTACGAGAAAGGAACATAAATAAATAACCTTCCAGAGACAGTTGTTATGATTCCTGACCATTAGTGGTATGGACAAGTAAATCCACCTGCAATTCCTCAAGTGTCCATAAGGTGGCACTGGGAGACCTTGACTGCAGAACAAGAAAAGCTGTGCTTTTTCCATTTTAACTGAACCGCTCCTAGGAGAAATTTCCAGGCTGGCTATCTGACTTTTCTATCTTTGGAAAATCCTGTGAGTTCATTCTGGTCCACAAAGAGCAGATTTACATTACATAAAGACTGATTTAAAGAAACTGGCTCAGAGTGCTGTGAGAAAGATAACTTAGTTTGTAAATCAAGACCCATTTTTAAACCGCACAGAGTATGAAGTCTCCAGAAGCTGTTGTAACATGAGTGTCAAAAAAAAAAAAAAAAAAAACACTAGCTTCATACTTACCTGGCACAACCCAGATTAAACACAACTCACACAACTCTAAGCTTTATGCTGCATTTGATTTGCACACACACACACACACACACACACACACACACACACACAAACAATTAAACATGTTCATTTAGGTAATTTTTAATTTGGGGAGGGTTTTTTTTTTTCTTTCATGTACCCAGTTCCTAGAAAGCCTTGTGGCCCTGTATACAATACCTACAGTATATTCATAATAAGCCTTCTCAGAACAGAACCCGGACATTCTTCATCAGAATAGAACTGGTTTTTTCCCAAAATCTGATTTTAAGGCATAATTTAATGCTCATTATGTATAACATATTTTATGTAAATAAGGCAGCTATCAGCTTTTTCTTTTCAGATGAGTAGCTTTGCACACTGCCTGATTCTACAAATTTCCAGAACTTTCTCCAGCAGATCTAGGAGACTTTGATAGCTTTTGCTTTTTGTTTTATTAAAAATAGATTTTTTTTCTCATATACAATATTCTGATTGTGGTTTCCCTTCCCTCTATTCCCCCCAGTTCCTCCCCTCCCATTCAGACCTACCCCTTTCTGTCTCACATTAGAAAATAGGCTTCAGAGACAATAATAAAATATAGTGAGATAAAAATAAACAAACAAAAAACCACACTGGAATAAGAAAAGATAAACAGAAGGAAAGGAACCCAAGAAAAAGCAGAAAAAAAAAACCAGATATATGTGCAGAGACACATTTATTCCCACACTCAAGAAACCCATCAAAACACAAAACAGAAGCCTTAATTTAAACTTAAGTGACCTGTAGGAAGACAGAAAAAGGGGAGAAGGAATAAAAAATAGAAAATTAAATAAATAAATGACAAAATTAAAAATAAAGAGCTCTGGTATTACATTATGAGACAAGAAACCGCCATAGATGATGGTGACTTCATTTTCTGTTGGCCATCTACTACTGGGCATGACGGCTACCCATGAGAGTAGTTTGTTTCCCCAGTGAGTTTCCCTTAGACAAAATAAAAAATGTCATTTGTAAGTGACTGTCAATTGCAGATAACTTCTGGGTTATGGATGGGGGCATGTGTCCACTTCTTGCAGCTCTAGGACCCCATCTGGTGCAGAATCTGCGCATGCTGCCTCAGTCTCTGTGAGTTCATGAGTTTTGATCATGTTGATTTGGAGGGCTTTGTTTTCTCAGTGTCTTCTGGCTCTTATACTTTCTGCCTACTCTTCCTTAGAGTTCTTTGTGCCCTGAGGGGAGGAATTTGATAGTGAGATCCCATTTAAGGTTGAGCATTCCAAGGTCTCTCACTCTCTGCATACTGTCTGGCTGTGGGTCTCTGAATCTGTTCCCATGTTTTCTGAAGATGGCTGAATGAGATACAGGTCTATGAGTTTAGCAGAATGTCATTAGGAGTTATTTTATTGTTACAGTCTTTTAGTAGAACAGTAGCATTTGGTTTTACACTAAGTCCCTGGGCTACATAGTTTCAGGTTCTTAGTCACCAATGCAGTGTCAAGTTTGGGCTCCATCTCATGGAGTGGATTTTAAGTTAAGTAAGCTATTGGTGGGTTATTTCTACAAGTTTTGTGTCACCATTGCACTAGCATATCTTGCAGGAAAGACACAATTGTAGATTGATGGGTTTGTATCTGGATTGATGCTTACTTTTTTCCCTTGGTAGCATGAAAGGTATCTTCCTGTACCAAAGACATTAGCACATAAGGGTGAAGGGTCTATGCAGGCACCAAGATCTGTAAAGAATTGTTAGAATTTTGATGGAGATTGCACTGAATCTGTAGATTGCTTTTGGTCAGATGGCCATTTTTTACAATATTAATTCCACTGATCCATGAGCATAAGAGATCTCTCCATCTTCTGCTGTCTTATTCAGTTTCTCTCTTCAATGCCTTAATATTTTTATCATAAAAGTCTTTTACTTTTTTAGTTAGAGTTACTCCAAGATATTTTACATTATTTGTGCCTATTTTGAACAGTGTTGTTTCTTTGGTTTCTTTTTCAGTCTATTTGTCATTTGTGTTTGGGAAGGCTACTAATTTTTGTGAGTTAATTTTGTTTTCAACTACTTTACTGAAAGTTTTCATCAGCGGTAAGAGTTTTCTGGTGGAATTCTTAGGGTCACTTATGTATATTATCTTATCATTTGCAAATAAAGGTACTTTGACTTCTTCCTTTCTAATTCATATACCTTTATCTCCTTCAGTTGTCTCATTGCTCAAGTAAAACTTCAAGTACTATATCGAATAGGTATGGAGAAAGTGAACCTTTGTCTTGTTCCTGATTTTAGTAGAATTTCTTTGAGTCTCTCTCCATTTATCTTTATGTAGGCTATGGGATGGCTGTAAACCACCTTTATTATGAAATATATCTTTTGGATCTCTAATCATGCCAGTACTTTTTATCATGAAGAGGTGTTGAATTTTGTCAGAGGTTTTTTTTTCTGTATCTAATGAGATGATCATATATTTTTGTCTTTCAGTTTATTGGTGACTTATGTATTTTATGATTTATTCATGTTTATACATTGATTTATGTATGCTAAACCATCCCTTCATCTCCAGGATAAAGCCAACTTGATCACGGTGCTTGGCCTTTTTGTTGTGTTCTTGAATTCCATTTGCAAGTATTTATTGAGAATTTTTGCATCTATGTTCATAAGGGAAATTGATCTATAATTCTTTGTTTTGTCTTTATATAATTTGAATGTGAGGGTAATTAGCATTGTAAGACAAATTAGGCAATGTTGCTTCTCCATTTTGTGCAATAATTTGAGGGGTATTGGCCTTAGCTCTTGTTTGAAAATCTAGAGAAATCTACACTAAAACCATCTAGCCTTGGACTTTTTTTTTTTTTTCTTTTGGTTGGGAGGTCTACACATACTGTTTTTCACTACGAGTTATACGTCTGTTTAAATTGCTTATCTAATCTTCATTTAACTTTGGTAAGTGGTATGTATAGAGAAAATTATCTACTTCTTTTAGATTTTCTAATTTGTTGAAGTACAAGTTTTTTAGGTACTCTGGATTTTCCTCAGTGTCTGTTATGTCTCTCATTTCATCTCTGATTTTGTTAATTTAGGTCCTTTCTCTGTCCTTTAGTTAGTTTGGATAAGAGTTTGTTGATCTTATTTTCTCAACCAACTTTTTGTTTCATTGATTCTATATAGGCCCTCCCCCCCCATTTTCTTGATTTCAGCCTTTTGGATGTAGTTTCATTTTTTTGTTCTAGAGCTTTCACTTGTGTTGTTAAGTCACTAGTGTGATTTTACCCTGTGATATTACCCTGAGGTGATATCAATCTTTGGTACTTAGTCCTATGAATTTGCCTTTTTTAACTACCTTCAATGCGTCCCATAAGTTTGAGTATGTTGTGTATTAATTTTCATTCAATTACACAAAGTTTTTAAGTTCTTTCTTGATTTCTTTTTTTTTTTTTTTTTTTTTTTTTTTTGGTTTTTCGAGACAGGGTTTCTCTGAATATCTCTGGCTGTCCTGGACTTGCTTTGTAGACCAGGCTGGCCTCGAACTCACAAAGATCCGCCTGCCTATCTTGACCCATTTTTCATTCAGCAGTGAGTTGTTCATTACCCATGAGTCTGTAATCTTTCTGTTGTTTCTTTTATAGTTGATATCCATTTTTAATCCATGGTGGTAAGATGGAATGTAAAATGTTATTACAGGTCTTTGTTGTTGTTGTTGAGATTTGTTTTGTATCAGAGTATGTGGTCAGTATTGAAGAGAGTTCACTGAGCCGCTGAGAAGATATATTCTTTTGTGTTTGGGTAAAACGTTCTATAAATAACTGTTAGGTCAACTTGGCTTATGACATCAGTTAGCGACACAAAAACTATTCAGTATTTGTCTGGATGACTTGTGTACTGGAGAAGATGGGGTACTGAAGTCTCCCACTATCAGTCTGTGAGGGTCAAACATGTGATTTAAGCTGTAGTCATGTTTTTTTGTTTGGTTGGTTGGTTGGTTGGTTTGGTTTGGTTTTTTTGCTTTTTTTTTTTTTAATTTGAGTATCCTTATGTTTGGTTCATAGATGTTAAGAATCGCAATGACCTCTTGGTGGATTTTTTTTCCTTTGACAAATATTTAGTGTCCTTTACTATCTTTCCTGATTAGTCTTGGTTTGAAGCTTATTTTCTCAATTATTAAAATGGCTATCCCAACTTGCATCTTAAGGTCCATTTGCTTGTATTATCTGTTTCTGTTTACCCTGAGGTGATATCAATCTTTGATATTAAGGTGTGCTTCTTGGATGCAGAAAAAAAGGATTCTGTTTTCGAATCCACTATATTAGTCTGTGTCATATCATTGATGTTGACAGATATTGATGAATCGATGAGCAGTGCTTGTTGATTCCTGTTATTTTGTTCTTGTGAAGTGTGTGTGTGTATATGTGTGTGTGTCTGTTAACCTCCTCATGTTGAAGTGTTCCTTTTAGCACTTTCTGTGGTGTTACCTTTGTAGATAGATATGCTTAAATGTGGTTTTATCAGGAAATGTTTTATTTTCTCCTTCTATTGTAATTGAATGTTTTTCTGGGTATAGCAGCCTGGGCTGGCAGCTGTGGTTTGTCTTTTAGAATACCTTTCTTAGTCCTTCAGGCATTTAAAACCTCCATGGAAAAGTTGGGTGTTATTCTATAAGCATTCTCTATGTTACTTGGTCTTCTCACTTTCAGTTTTTAATATTCTTTTTTGTTCTGTATAGTGTTTTGATTATTATGTCCTCAGAGAAATTCCAGATCCAGTTTATTTGCTGTTTTGTATGCTTCTTGTACCTTGATAAGAATCTCATTCTTTAGGGAAATTTTCTTAAATTAAGAAATTAAATTAAATTTCTTAAATTTTTTATGTTAGGGAAATTTTCTTAATTTTCAATTGGGTCTAGGCATCTAACTTTGGGATGATTTTAATTCTAGATGCTGATATCTGGTCTTGTCTTTATTGAATGGGTGTTTTGTTCCTTGGATTCTGTTGCCCTCTCTGTTTCTTAGGGGGATGAGGTGGTTGTGTATTGCCTAATAGGAAATTCTCTTTGGATCCTTCTATGTGTGGCCAGTGGGGATTCCAGGTAAAATGTGTTTCTAGTTATTGAGAGCTGACATTTAGGAATGGGGATGGACTAGGGGTTGAGGCATAGGTGGTCCACAGGGACAAGGATAGCTGAGGGTTCCACCAAGATTTATTTAATACCCTGGGTCAGGGTAATGAATGTGTAGAGGCTACAAGCAGTCTGATACAGAGCTAGGGACCAGACTAGGGAATTAAATTTGGAGGAGAAGAGGAAAACTGAAGATCTGAAGTTTGCCTATCTGATTATCTGCTCTACTTGCTTCCCTCACAGGATTGCCTAAAGGATTCCCAGGAAATGCCTGCTTGAGTTAGAGGCTAGGATAAATCAAGAGGAAGGAGAAGAAGGTTAGAGAGGAAGGTTTGTGTGATCCACTGGAGATAGAGAAAGGGAAGAAAGGGAGTCCATAGCTGGTGATCTATTACAGAGTGGGGGTGGGGGGATGAGACTGGAGGACTGGATTTGGAGAAGAGATAGAGGTTCTACAGTCAGACTACCTGCCTCCCTGGCTGGAGTGGCCTGTGGGTTCCACTGGAGTTAGGAGCACAGAGGGAGAGGAGGCTGCAGCAGGTGGTTTTCTACAGAGCTGGGGATGAGACTGGGGGATTAGATTTCGAGGAGAGGCAGGAGAAGTGAAAATCCACGGTTAGGCTTAGGCTTTCCTGGCTGGAAGTTATTTTTATTTTTTAAGATGGTATCTTGCCATGTTACTCATATTGGCCTCAAACTCTTAAATTCCTATGCTATGTGATCCTCTAGGCTCAGACAACCAAGTAACTGAGACTACACACACACACATACACATTATGCCCAGGAACTTTTAAACTTTCCCCATTTTCTTCCCTAGCATCTTCTAAAATCCCATCACTAACACCTCAAGGTCACATGACCTGTGTGACTTCCTTCCCTTCTTAGTATGTCCAGCAGAATTCAGTAGCCCTGCCTCTGCACTTTATTAGCAACGGTTGTGACCCAAGACAGCTTTTATCATCTTCTGGTTTGTATTAACATTAATCACATTAATACTGCTAGTCCATAGAACAAGTTAATGTTATAATTGTTATAATCAATGTTGCTTCCTCAATACTTAGCATAGAGCATTTTAAAATAAATGTTTAATGTTAACTGTATTTCACCAATATGAATGTTCACTTCGAAACTACTTTTTTCTATGCTATTTTTCATATAAATCATGCTCCAGTCTTTCACACTAAGTCCCAAACTTTCACTCAATTATTTAAATCCTATTAGTCTCTTTTTCTGAAATCCCATAGTTCTTGTCCAAGTCTCATATTTTTACAGAGAAAACATTCAAGAATATATTATTTTCTGTGTATGTATTTTGTCATCAAGTAAGTATATTCACAAAAAATATTAGGTATTAACATCATTAACTGCAATTTGTATTCATCAAAACTTTAAATCTGCTGTTGTGAGCTTTCTTCGTCAGTCTGCAGTCTCTTATTGCACAGAGGACAACACACCACCAACAACCACCCTTGAGTAAACTGGGCTTTCTTTTGCAGTGCTGTCAAACTGTCGCTGTTCACCAGCTCTAACAAAGCACACCAGGAAAAAAAAAATCAATAGCAGTTCTATAGCTAAAACCCCAACATACTTCCTGGAAAATGTTTCAGTTACAAAGATAAACAGTTCAATGGGATTATCTCTATCTCTCCTTTAAACCTCAGTGAATACACCTAGTGAAAAAAATGCATTTCTTGGGATAAAATTTTATCCAAACCTGCAAGGGCACATCTAACAATGTGGCACTTCTTTGGTAACATTTGAACTATACAATATGTCACTGCTCATTCCTTCCCTCCCATGAAAACCACTGACTCCGGAAAATTATAAATACCCCTTTAATTAAAGGTCTTTTTGAAGAATCTGAGGTTACTGGACCGAAAAAGCCATTCTGCTTTTAAAAATATTTTTATCCTAAACATATTCACCCCTCTAAACTGGTAGATCTAACCACATCCCTACTCTCAACTTTGTGTCCTTTTTCGAATAAATAAATACTCCAAATTGTGCATCCAGATACTCCAGAGCTAGCCCAAGGATCGAGGTTGACCTACCAGAAGCCAAACTCTTGAAGAAAACTCCAGAAACTATCAACTGTCCACAGCTTCTCAGTTAGGTTTGGAGTTTGGTAACCCTCTTCCCACAATGCTCTTAGTTTTTTGAAGGAAGTATTAAAGGCAATTTATTTAGCTCACACTTTAAGTGTCTACATTCATTATTTGCCAATATATGGATATATGGTTGTATTTATAGTACACTCCTATGAAGATGCTAATACAAGAAAGCAGAATTCCACCTAATGAGATGTTTAGATTACAGCAAATGTATACTAAACTCCCTGAAGTTTGATGAGACCGAATGCCCGAAGTTGACCGGGTGCTATGCCTGTCCGCTCCCTTGACTGTGTTTCTAAGGACTGACACAACCCGTTCCTTGTGTTCCCGGCAGTGTTGGTGCTGCTCATCCTGTCCATGAGACGGCACCGGAAACAACCCTACATCATCGACGACGATGAGAACATCCATGAGAACATTGTGCGCTACGACGATGAGGGAGGAGGCGAAGAGGACACAGAGGCCTTCGACATAGCGGCCATGTGGAACCCGCGCGAGGCGCAGGCAGGCACCGCCCCCAAGACGCGGCAGGACATGCTGCCTGAGATCGAAAGCCTCTCCCGCTACGTGCCTCAGACATGCGCAGTCAGCAGCACGGTCCACAGCTACGTGCTGGCCAAGCTCTACGAGGCCGACATGGACCTGTGGGCCCCGCCCTTCGACTCCCTGCAGACCTACATGTTTGAGGGGGACGGCTCTGTGGCCGGCTCACTCAGCTCCCTGCAGTCAGCCACCTCAGACTCAGAGCAGAGTTTTGACTTCCTCACGGACTGGGGCCCCCGCTTCCGGAAACTCGCAGAACTCTACGGGGCGTCGGAAGGTCATGGGCCCTTGTGGTGAAGCAAGCTGAGAGACAAACGCGCATCCAAATTCAGACGATCTCAAAGGCTGCTTCTCATACATGAGGCGTGGCCACCACAGGAGCAATATGCTGGACAGTGAGGATGGGAGTGAGTGGACCGAGCAGAGCTCTCTTTGGATCAGTTTTACTTGGCTAGACTAAGTTAAATAATCAGAAGGAAACCCAGGAAGAAGAGGGCAGAATCTCCAATTACCTTCTTAATTTTTTCTTTTTAATTTTTTTTGACACTGTGTTTGAAGGTTTGAAGTAGTAAATGAAAGTTTGACGTAGTAAATGACTTTTTTTTTTTTAATCATCAAGGTCTTTGTCATTTTGCCACCTCAAAAAGGCTCCAGTGTTAAAAGTACAGAGGATGGTAGGTGAAGGCAGGGAATAAGTCCTACTCCAGCATCTACTTTATCTTTATTCTCCATTTCAGAATGTTTTTTCTGGATCATCAGATCTACTGACACCACCCCCTCCACACACACACACACACACACACACACACACACACACACACATCACTGAAAAATTTTCCCTCACTGAAATTACCCTACTTGTTCTAAGATGGATGGTATTTCTTTTAATCCCTTTGGGACAAGGTTAAGACTGACTGGGCCATGCATGAGGGATGGGTGGGGAGGTGGGGGAGAAGGAAGAGACATCGACTTGTGCTTAAATTTGACAGCTGAACCAAGGCTTGAGATTGCAGATGCTCCAGCACCAATGAGTTAGAGTGCACTGTTCAACTCTCAGCTCTTTCTGCTCCTGCAAAAGTCAGAAAGTCAGAGAGAAACCAGAAAAGCTGCCTCTTTTGCACTGTAGATGTCTCTTCCATGCGCCAAATGTGGAGATTAGATGCAACAAATAAAAGCCAAATAAAAAGAAGTATCTGATAAAAGCGTGGGTTAGAGGGCTTTCCTAATCTGTGTAAAGTCAACCCAAGGGATGTTTACATACTGTAGATAACCTACTTGAATAAAATCAGCATTATAGAGATGAAATGGATGTAAGAGAATTACATGTAAAAGTTTTGTATATTTGTTAATAATTTTGTTAATAAATACGATGTACTACATCTCAGTACCTTAGGACTTCTTTTAATAAAAGCTAAATAGAAGTAAAAAAGCACTTTAAGTTTATTTCGTTGTTGGGCATGGAGCTTTATGATCCTGATTAACTTCTGGTTACTGGGATTGGGACTGATTCATAACAAAGAAGCAGTGTCAGAGAAACATGAAACTGTGTGTTCTATTTTGATAACAGGACCAAGTTAATGATATGGATCAAATTTACTTTTTAATGACAATTTCATTCTTCTATCTCTGAAAATAGGCAAAGGACCATTTAATATCAATGACACAATCATGAATTTGGTTTTTTTTTAATTTTGTGAGAGTGAATATGACAACAAAGAGGTAGGATATTGTGTTATTTTCAATGTTACTTCATTGCCAAATCAAATACAAATCAGCCTATTCACCATAAAAGAACTCACAGTTGAGTGTGGTCTTATTTTATTCATCTTTTTTCCCTATAGTAGTTAAAATAAGTAGTATACAACTATGATGCCTAACACTCTCATATATATATATGTATATATATATATATTAGATATTTAGCAAATACTTAGCATAGTTGGAAGAGATCTCTTTCTTTGACATATTACTGAAAAAATACTACATAGTTTTCATTAAAACTGAGGACAATCATTAACAAAACAGAACAATACTCTAGGAGTCTGAATTATAGCAGTGACCATCAGATTGTACCATGGATCAGAATCAAATGGAAGACTCAGTAAACTACCTCACCCACAGAATTTCTGATTCAGTAGATGTGGAGCTGTTTGCCTTTGTAACAAGTTACCAGATAATACTGATGCAGCTGGTGCAGGAACCACCTTTTTATGTTTATTACTTCAACTTACATCTCCATCACAGTCCCCTCTCTCCACCCCTCCCGATCCTACCCTCCCACCCTCTCCCCACTCTCTCACCTATCCTATTCCTCTGGAGTAGGTTGTCCCTACATATCAGCCCCCCTCAGTTCAACAATCATATGAGGGCTAAGAGCTCCTCTTGAACTGGGGGCCTATATGGCAACTCCATTAGGGCAAAGTGCCCCACTACCAGGTAAAAAGGTCTATTGTTCCTTTTGGTGTATTTGTTATAAGATAGTTATCCTGTACTACATGTCAAAATCCAGTTATAAGTGAATAGATGCCATGTGCATCTTTCTGGGTGGGCTCACTCAGAATGAGCTTTTCTAGTTCCATCCATTTGGCTGCAAATTGCATGATTTCCTTGTTTCTGATAGCTGAGTAGTATTCCATTGTGTAAATGTACCACAGTTTTTTGTTTGTTTGTTTGTTTTTCATCCATTCTTCAGTTGGGGAACATCTGGGTTGTTTCCAGTTTCTACTTATTACAAATAATGCTGGTATGAACATAGATGAGGAGAGATGTCCTTGTGGTTTGGTAAGGAATCGTTTGGATGTATACCCAGAAGTGGTATGGCTGGGTCTTGAGCTATTCCAAGTTTTCTAAGATATCACCAGATTGATTTCCATAGTGGTTGTACAAATTTACACTCCCACCAGGAATGGAGGAATGTTCCCCTTTCTCCAAAGCCTCGCCAGCATGTGCTCTCATTTCAGTTTTTGATCTTAACCATTCTCACAGGTGTGAGATGGATTCTCAGGGTCATGTTGAGTTGCATTTCTCTGATGATTAAGGATGTTGAGCATTTCTTCAAGTGTCTCTCGGCCATTACAGATTCCTCCTTTGTGAATTCTCAGTTTAACTCTGTCCCCCCCCCCTTTTTATTGAATTATTTGGTTTCTTGGTGTTTAATTTATTGAGTTCTTTATAAATTTTGGATATTAGCCTTCTGTCAGATGTGGGGTTGGTAAAGATCTTTTCCTAGTCTGTAGGTTGCTATTTTGTTCTAATGACAGTTTCCTTTGCCTTACAGAAGCTTTTCAGTTTCATGAGGTCCCATTTATTTATTGTTCTTAGAGCCTGAGCTATTGGTGTTCTGTTCAGGAAGTTGTCACCTGTGCCAATCAGTTTTAGGCTTTTCCAAACTTTCTGTTCTATTAGATTTAGTGTGTCGGGCTTTATGTTAAGGTCTTTGATCCACTTGACCACCTTTTGAGAATATCTGAAATACCTCTCTCTCTCTTTCTCTCTCTCTCTCTTCTCCCTCCTTCCCTCCCTCTCTTCCCCTTCTGTGCTACCCCCTCCACATCTCCTTCTCCCTCCTTCCTCCCCACTTCTCTATCTGGATGATTTATATTATCTCACTTGAGACCTACCATATCACCATAGTGGTGTTGGTAATCTCTTCAAATAACAAAAACAATTTTTCAGAAATGTACAGAAATGTGATGAAAGATTTAAGAAGGCATTCAGTGGGTGATTTTGTGTACATTGCATGCTACACTAACAGCCCAAGTCTCATCTGCAGTTACTTGTAGATGAACTTTTACTGTCTGTGAAAGGCAAGCAGCTCCCAATGAGCCCTCTTGAGGGTGAAGTGCAATATGAAAATAAATTCATTTAACAAAGAAAGAGAATAAAACAAACATATACTCAAGCTAGATTCTACAGAATACTGACTATGTGAAGTCAGGCAAATTAAACTCAGTAATATCCTTTCTTTTTTCCATAAGCTCTGAGGATAATTTTTGCATCTATTTCACTTTATGTTGTTTGCTTTACAACTGGGCACAGCTGTTTCTTAACTACAGGGGGTTATCATGCCCCACATTCTGAAAAGTCAGTCCCCATGATACTAGGCATGAAATGATTAAGCAATTTCCTGTATCTTCTACTTCCCAGGAGGATGCTTAATAGTGCAATATGGGAAGTTTAAAAGAAGTACACAATAGTATCTCCACTGATGCCCATATTGGAACCTGAAAGAGATTCCAGCCCTCCAAATGGATTTAAAAATTTCCTTTCTTCTGACATAGTGAACCACTATGCTTCTCCCTTTTGCGGGGGGCAGGAAAAGACAATCACTGAGCAGGCAGTGAACTCAGGTTAGGCTAGAGAGCCATAAAATCATTCCACCATTTACTTGTTAGCAGGTGAATACAATAACCTATGAATGATATACTGAGGGAAGCAGGGTATCTGTATAAATCAACTGATTTCATACTCAATCTAAAACTAAAATCTAAATGAGAATACAAGTAAAGATTAAAATTCACAATGATTTTTTTTTAAATCAAAAAGGATGTTTCAAAATAGCAGGCAAAAAAGGTAAAGACAGAATGGCTCACACAAGAAAGAATCTATAAATTCTGAAAACAGAATTCAGACATGCAAAAATCAGCACAATTGATTAAAGATTGATTATCAGCTCACCAACTAGAACTTGGCATCTGAATGCTCACTATATTAAAATAGTATTGGAACTCTTACTAACAGAAGTCACACCACACAAATTCTCATTGTGGATCAATTCACTAGGAAGTCCATTGCTGTTACCCTAATAATTTAAACAAAATTTAAGATGTTACTATAGGTCTATGCCAGGATTACAAAAGCTTCTGTTTGATTCTTAAGAAGACTCTCATCAGACAATAGGTAAAATTAGGTTAAAGTTTCCTCTGTTAAAGTTATCTACTAATGGAATACATGTCTCATAGTTCAACCTATTTTTTTTTAATAATTTATTTTTTATTTCTTCAAGTTACATCTCAATCACAATCCCCTCCCTACTCCCCCCTCCAGTCCCACCCTTCCACCCTCCTCCCCCTCAGCCCCCCCATCCTCTTCCCTTCTTTTTTTTTTTTTTTTTTTTAGTTTAAGGTATTTATTTTTCCCCCCAACAGCTCTCCTTTTCAGCCCAAAAAATGGTTCTTTTTCTTATAACTATAAATACAATACAAAACAACAGAAATAAATAGGCCACAATTATAAGAGTTATATGGCTTAGCATACATTCCCAATGTCCAGTCCATATGTATTTGGCACCTGACTTTAACATTCTACTATCTAACCATCTCCATGTGTTTAAAGTTCTATATCTAACTCAGCTTTCATACTAACTTGCCTCATAATTTTAAAAACATCTTCTTAGATCCAGAATGCCCTCTTGATTCCTAAACAACTCAAAATTTAACTATGAGACTCTAGGTATCTATTCTTCAACCACCTCAGAGACCTGAGAGGGATAAATA
>CAJQZJ010032546.1:6411145-6441337 GCA_907164525.1 Lophiomys imhausi
TTTTTTCATTTATGAACAGTTATTTGAGATGTTTATAGTTTGAAATTATAAGCAAAGCTGCTATGTGAATCTGAACCTTTTAAATTATCCAAAAACTATTTATTAATAACAATAAACACTTATAACAAATACAAACACTTAACTACTAGCCCTAAAAATGATTACAACCCCTGTTACCTAACCACTAAACCTATTGATTAACAACTATTTTCATAACGTTTTAGAAGGATACAGTCTTGGGGGAAGGTCCTCAGTTGTCAGGAACATAGTCTCTGGAGTAGATCCTTTAAAGCACTTAGTTAAGTCTTTCTTCAGGAATATCACAGATGAAGGTCCTTTAGGATAAAATGGCTATAGTGGCTTCACCTTAAATAAGGCTTGAGGCTTCCTTGCCGTCTGTAAGCCAACTTACCCAGTTTGTATCAGAAACTCTGCCTCAATCTTTGAAGCTGGCCACAGTTCCGTTCAGGCCACTGTTTGAACTGTTCGAACCCTTCTAAGCAAAAGCTGTGCCACAGGGTTTAGCCCTTGGCCTTTTGTTGTTTTGCTGAGACTTTCTCTGTTCACCAACTTTTCTGTCTCAGGGAGATGTGGCCATCAGTCCACCAGCACTTTCTCCATCAGATGATACAAAGTACTAGTAGTTTCTAGCATGAGAATGCACTTGCATCAGAACCCCTCCCCCCCATCCACTTGTCCTTAAATAGGATCTCTCTTAGTTGCTCCTGGCTTCAGTCTAATCTGGGCTCCACCGACTTAGCATCTGAAAACAATGCCAAGCCATAAATCTTGTTTTTAGTCCAAAGAGTCTCCACTTGTTTCACCTGGCTTCAACCTTGTTTTTAGTCCATAGGCTGACAAACTAATTGCCCACATTCAAATTGATCTTCATGCCCTGGATTAAGAGACTGTATCAGAAACCACTAGGTATTTACTAAATCTAATTTATATTAACCTAACTCCCCTTACAACTATGAGCATATGAGTCTTCCTATGGGGACATTTTTCTCTTCTTTGTAAATATCCAGGAATGGAATGAATCATATGTTAAGTATATGCTTAAAAAAATAAACAAACTGCAAAAGTGTTTTCAAAAATGATTTGACTATTTTAAATTCTCACCTGCAGTGTATAAGAGCTTTGTGTTCTCCACATACTGATAATATCTAATATCTTTAATTTCAGCAATAATATTGTGCTATAGTATCTCATTGGAGCTTTAATTTATAATTAAATGAAAGTATAAATTAACAACAATGTTGAATTTGTTGCATGTGCTTTCCTGCCACCCACATATTGTCCTGGATGATGTATCTAAATGTTTTGTTCATTTCTAATTTGATTGTTGATTTTATTGTTATTAAGTGCTGAAATTCTTTATTATTTCTGGAAACAAAAATCAGATATATTTTTTTGTAAAAAGAGAGGAGAAAATAATAGAGGAAGGAAAGAGGAACAGGGGAAAAGGAGGAGAAAAGGGGAGGGAAGGAAGGAAATAGAGAAGAGAACCACTACCTCTTACCACTGCATTGTTTCTGAAATTTGTTGTGGGCTAAATTGTACACATACACCCAAGATATGCACACATTTCAATCTCCAATGGTTTTGAACTTACTTGGAAATATAGCTTTTATTTATAGAAGTAATCAAGTTAAAATGAGATCACACTGGATTCAGACCGATCCCCATCCTGTGCATCTATACCGGATGGATAGGTTTGAATACTAAGACAGATATACACAGAGGAGAACATATGAGGATGGTGATACATTGGAGTGATGTCTCTACAAGCCAAGGGATCCCAAGGTTTGGTGGCAACCTTGTTGTGAGAGAGAGACAGAGCATCCGTCACAACACCAGAAAAAACAACCTCTGTCTACATCTTGATTTCCAAATTCTGGCCTCTAGTTCTACGGGATAATAAAATTATGTTATTTTAAATAAGTCAGTTTGTTCTAGCTTCCAAAGATATAACTTAGAGAATACATGTGTAAATATATGTGGCATATATTAAAATCTACTATAACATTTGAAAGGTAAGAACAAGTCCTTCGTATGCTTTTGTCACTTTGAATCTTCAGCAGCAGCACAAACATACACACAGCAGTTTACCTATTAACTCAGTGGTATGTTCATTTTGTAGGATTTTTTTTCCTCTCAGCCTGTACATATGGCTTAAGGGGGACCTCTGAACATGCTTCTGCAATCTGGCTGAACGCAGGTGGCAGCAGTCCTCTGCAGCCTACTTGGCAGCTTTTGAGCAGAATTCTCACTGTTGCAGGCAGGAGGTATGGTACAATGACTCACCAGATGGCTGAAGCAACACTTCCATTCATGAGATTCTACTGTTATTGACCATGCAGGGGGTCACAGGGAGTGAAGAAAGTTCATCATGCTTGCAGGAAGCAGTGTCCATTGGAAATCAGGTTCAGCCAAACGACAATGTTCAGAGCTTCTGCACATTCTGCTCAACTGTGGGCCATATGTGCCAAGCCAGTCAATTCAACATTGCCATGAATCTCAGTAGGTAAAGAACTATAATGCAAAGTGGAAGAATTAACCTTCAGACCCCAGTCTGTGGAATTTCCTTTTGTCTCACACTTAGTATTCCCTTGCTGCCCTGGTAACCTGATGTAATCCTCTGTTGTTTTCCTGCCTGGTCCATGTGCAATGAAATCAGTTCATTCTAATCAGTATTCATCATTAGTCTATTGTGAGGTGCTAGTGGTCTAGGCTGGTGCTTCTAGCACCACTAACTTCAGCATTTGCCACCTTCTTGATACTGACTGGTGGATTTTATAATGGTATATAATGCAACTCTCTAAGAGGCTCTATCTGTAGATGGATACTGATTACACTCAAGAACCTTAAGGGGTTTTATGAAACTATTCTAGGCTGATATCACTGCCTCTTAGCTGCATGGTGTTGCAGTATATTTGATCACATTGTGAACTCCAAAACTGTGAACTGGAAAGACCTGCTTCTAGTTGTGGTGTGGATCAGCCCTAGCACACACCTTTAACCCAAGATCTTTCTGTTTATTTTAAACAAGATTAAATAAAGTCAACTATAGGTCAAGAGGTAGAACAAGCAACCAGTTGACAGGAAGTGAACATTAGGAAAAACCATAGAGAGTAAGAGAAAGTAACAGATGGAGCGATGCACACGAAGTAGAAAGGAAGGACAATGAGTTTAAAGGGTATTTAAGACAACATGGGGAAGGAGAAATCGTTTTTTGTTTTTTTTTTTGTTTTGTTTTCCTTCTGGGATGTTGGCTGAGTAGGAAGGTCAGCTGGGTGCTTTCTCTGACTTTGAGCTATCAGACTTTCACCCCAGAATCTGGCTCCAAGTCTTTATGGGTAAAATCAAATGTTAGGGAAAATCCCAAAATGTTTAAAACACAACATTTTGGAGCTCCAATGCAAGGCATGACCATACAGGTAGAGAAATCACACCAGCTGTGGACAAACTAAGAAACCATCAAATTTGGTAAGTCACCTGGGAAGTCCTCAAGAAGAGTTAAGGATGGGCAATACCATAATAGAAGGCTTTAGGACCCTGTATAGTGCTACTTTAGATGACTTGAAAATGGAAGCAGAAAATGAAGAGCTAAATAACTTAACTAAAATTGGCTCAATACTGATAATATTTATTATATTTTGGTATTTTATACTTTATCCTTAATAGCTATAAGGGCTTTCTGTACCTGCTCAAAGAAAAAAGCTTTAGAGATACAGGAGAAAGAAAATATGAAGAGCATATTGATAAGATACAAGCCTTAGAAAAAGATTTACAAATGCAAATAAGAAAAATACTCAGACACAGGCAGAGGAATTTATGCAAGAACCTACCACACCACTGCATGATGAAAATGAAAAGGGGAAGCCCAAGGTTGTTAGAAAACCAACCTTAATTTATCCAGTTACTATACAACACCTACCAGGAGATGATAGGCATCCCCAAAGTTATAATGAAATTAAGTGGAATACTATAGACATATTAGATTTGAGGAGATTTAAGAAAAGTGATCTTTTTCTATCCTATGCATTCACCCTATGTGAAGCAGACATTAAAATCATGGGCAACACAGGACAAAATTATTCCCCAAGACTGAAAATTTGGCACCAGCAATATTGGAAGCTTGTTCTCAGTTACAATGGTAAACACAGTGAAAAAAGGAAGTTAGGACCATAGAACAGCAACATAAGGCTAGAAGTATTGATATTTCCCAAGAACAGTTGCTAAGTGAAGATCAATTTGCTGAGTTACAAAGGGAGCTTGAATTTGATAATCACACCTTGGCTCTATGTCATTTAGCAGGTATAAATGCTTGGGATAGGGTTGAAGAATCAAGAAGAGGTTTGCATCATTTATAAAAAAAAATGTACAAGGCCAAAATAAGCCTTCACTGATTTTTTTTTTGCAAAGATTGATTTCAGCTGTAAATAGAATAGTATCAGATTCAGAATACAGGAAAACACTAATTGAGTCTTTGTCTGCTGAAAATGCTAATTCAGAATGCAAAAGGGTGATTAGAACTTTAAAGGCAAGATCAGCACAAATAAATGAATGGACTAGAAGTATGGCTGATATTTGATTTCACATTTATGATACTATTGTGATAGTAGAAGTAATTTCTAAAAGTTTTAAGAAAAACCTAAATGACAAATGTTTTAATTGTGATAACCAAGGTCATTTGAAAAGGGATTGTAGGCAAGGCATTCCTAGAAACAATGTTTTTTTTCTGGAGATAAGCTAAAAAGAAGGCCCCAGCCTCTAGAGTAGCCATAATGTGTGGCAAAGGCTAGCACTGGACTAATGAATGTGAATCAACAAGGGACAGGGAAGGTAACCCTTTGACATCAGAAAATGCCCTAAGGGGCCTCCTGCAGGGCTTGATATCATATTCCATTCAATCATTCCCTGTCAGAATAGGAGAAACTCATCCACAAAGCAATTAATAGACTTAATGCCTATTGTTTAAAACAACACTGCTCTGAATATAATCAAGGATAGAACAGCTTTAACAGATAAAACAAAACAAAACAAAATCAGGAGACACCAGAAAACAAATATTTTCCGAATCTGCTATGGGATCAGAGACTGAAGCTGAAAATACAAATAAATGGCATTGAAATTGAAGATATAGTAGACACAGGAGCAGATGTAGCATGTAGTAATTTCATGAAAATCTTGCATCCAGATTGCATACCGTCCTCATCAGGAGGTAAGAATTCAGCTTCTAGCTATTGAAACTTTATCTCAGATGAAACAAAGTTCAAGATATGTCAAATGTATAAGGTCAGAAGGAGAAATAGGAAAATTAAAACCATATATGGCTAATATAGCCATTAATTTATGGGTATGTGATTTGTTGCACCAATGGGAAATGCAGATCAATAGTCCTCAAGTCTCAGAAACAAACCATAAAGTAAAGAATGCTTCTGAGACAAATATTAAAAG
Organism: Lophiomys imhausi; assembly: GCA_907164525.1. Classification (NCBI taxonomy): domain Eukaryota; kingdom Metazoa; phylum Chordata; class Mammalia; order Rodentia; family Muridae; genus Lophiomys; species Lophiomys imhausi. The sequence goes on from CAJQZJ010032546.1 coordinate 6,416,609, forward strand.
GTATTATCTGGTTGAAGAATAGATAGCTAGAGTCTCATAGTTAAATTTTGAGTTGTTTAGGAATCAAGAGGGTATTCTGGATCTAAGAAGATGTTTTTAAAATTGTGATGCAAGTTAGTATGAAAGCTGAGTTAGATATAGAACTTTAAACTCATGGAGATGGTTAGATAGTAGAATGTTAAAGTCGGGTGCCAAATACATATGGACTGGACATTGGGAATGTATGCTAAGCCCTATAACTCTCATAATTGTGGCCTATTTATTTTTGTTGTTTTGTATTGTATTTATTGTTATAAGAGAAAGAACCATTTATTGGACTGAAAGGGGGAGTTGTTGGGGGGGTAATATACCTTAAACTTAAAAAAAGGAGAAGAGGATGGGGGGCTGAGGGGGAAGAGGTTGGGAGGGTGGGACTGGAGGGGGGAGTAGGGAGGGGATTGTGATTGAGATGTAACTTGAAGAAACAAAAAATAAATTAGAAAAAAAAGGGGAAAAAAAGGTATTATCAAGAACAATCACAGAATGTCCAGTTTGTTCATACACAGGACATGACAGGTGTTGGTCTTTCAAAAATACCAACAGCTCTACCTTTAAAATGGTTAACTAGGCTTGAAAAAGTAAAAACAAAAGGTAATATTTTTGAATAATAATTTACCAAAGGCACATTTGCCTTACTGGCATGAAACAAAAAGTGAATTTTCTTACACCACGTCTTAATTCCATGTGAGAATGTTAGAGTGTGGATTGCCATGGAGCCCGTATTATCTTGGACATCAGCTTTGAGGCTTCTTATTAAATAAAAAGGACATTTTTATTGTTCGCAATTAAAAACACAGTTGAGAATATAAAATATTTTAAGTAAATTCAACTAGTTACTACAGTTCATACTGATTTTCTAAATCTCTAAGAGTTAGAATAATCTGGAGCTAAGATAATATATTTGAGCAGGATAGTGATAGCCCATGCCTTTCATCCTAGCATTCAGGAAACAGAGGCAGGCAGATTTCAAGGCCAATTTGGAACACAGAAATTTCCAAGTAAAGAAAAGCTTAGGTCCAGGCATGGTGCTTCACACCTTTAATCCCAGCACTTGGGAGGTACATGCCTTTGATCCCAACACTTGTGAGGAAGAGTCAGGAACATAAGAATTACAGTGATTTAAATTTAAAAGCTTCTTGCAAAAGGCAGTCTGAAATTCAAAGTGATTGTCCTTTGTGATCTTAATTTCAGGCAAATGGATAGTACTAGAAAATATTATCCTGAGCGAGGTAACCAAACCCAGAAAGACACACATGGTATATACTCACTTATAAGTAGATATTAGTCATAGAGTACAGCATAACTAAACTACAATCCACAGACCCAAAGAAGCTAAGTAACAAGGAAGGCCCAAGGTCTGATGCTTGAATTTCACTCAGAATGGGGAAACAAAATAGACATTTAGACATCAGAAGTGGATGAAAAGAAGGAAGTGGGTGGGAGAAGGGGTGTGCAGGGGAATGAGGGTAGATATCAGGTGTGAAAAGAGCAGTGGTAGGAGATGAGAGGTCTGGGAGAGAGAAGGGAAACTGATGGGAGCGGGGCATATCTGGGACAAGTTAGATTCCTGGGATGGGGTAGGCTCCTGGGAGAATATGGGGGTGACTATATCTGAGACTCCTAGCAGCAGGGGATATGGAGACAGAAGTGGCCACCTCCTATAGCCAGACAGGACTTGCAGTGAAGGGAGGGGAACACTAACCCACTCACAAAACCTTTGACCAAAATTTACCCTGTGTAAAAGATGTGCAAGGATAAAGATGGAGCAGAGATTGAGGGAATGATTAACCAATGACTGGCCCAACTTAAGACCCAAAACACGGGAGAGAGCTCTGTTATGCATGCAGACAATAGCCTAGCATAGCTGTCTTCTGAGAGGCTCCACTTAGCAGCAGATTGAAACAGATGCTGAGATCCGAAAACAAATACTAGCCAGAGATCTGGGAGTCTTGAGGAAGAGTTGGTGTAACCAAACTTTTAAATTATTATTTAACATTTATTTATTTATTACTAAATTAACTTATAACAAACACCAACAATTTCTTAACTATTAATCCTATAAATTCCTACAACCCCTTTAACCTATCCACTAAACCTATTGATAATTATAACAACTACTTTCATAACCTTTTAGAATGATACAGTCTCTGGGGCAGGTCCTCAGTCGTCAGGAACACAGTCTTTGTTGTAGATTCTTTAACGCACTTAGCAGTCCTTTTTCTGGATCTCTCAGATGCAGGTTCGTCAGGGTAAGTTGGTTATTGCAGTCTCATCTTCTTTTTTTTTTTAAATACTTTATTTTTTTTTCTTCAAGTTACATCTCAGTAACAAACCCCTCTCTATTCCCCCTTCCTATCCTGCCCTTCTACCCTCTTCCCCCCAGAAGTTTCCCCTTTCAGTCCAACAGATGGTTCCTTCTCTTATAACAGTAAGTATTATACAAAACAACAGATATAAATATGCCACATTTATGAGAGTTAAATGGCCCAGTATACCTTCCCAATGTCCAGTTTATACATATTTGGCCCCTGACTTTAACATTCTACTATCTAACCAACTCCATGAGTTTAAAGGTCTATATGTGACTCAACATTCATACTATCTTGCAACACACTTTTAAGAGTATCTTCTTAGATCTATAACACCCTCTTGATTCCTAAACAGTTCAAAAGTTAACTATGAGACTCTAGCTGTCTATTCTTCAACCACCTCAGAGACCTGAGAGGGATAAATATATTTGCTTATAAAGGAAGTGCAGGGCCTGCAGCTTCCAAAACTAAGAAAGAACATACCAATGACTACCTGGACAGTTCCCATTTTCTCTCCATACATTCCAGCATCAATCTTCAGCCTTTGGGTCCTGTTTCTCTGACAGACATTTGTTGTAGAGCAGGGATTATGAAGGACTTACCTACCCTGTCTTGGCAGAGTTAGGCTGTCGACTTCCCTGCTACCAAGTTTTATCCTTTTTGGACAGCAGTCTGTCTGCAGTTGGTGCAAGGGGTTTTTTCATGCCAAGAGAAAGGCTTGCCACTAATTCAACCATCTTACAGTGGAGGTTCTTCGATGCTTATCTTCTACTTGGAGTAGAATAGGGGGTGCTGTCAGGCGCTGATATGTCTCGATATCAAAAAAAAATCTTGATTTAAGATAACATCTTTGAATGCCATATTCTGCAGATCTCTAGGGGTTTTTGAAGATGCCCTATCCATCTCTTGTATTTAGATAAGCAAATGTTGCTTGTCTCTTAGCAACTTGATTACTGGGTAGTTTAGAGAATATCTGTGATAGACTGTCATAGTAGCTAACAAAGTGACATGTTTGCATGACTAGGAGTTTGTTTTAACTATCCTAGACCGTTTTAGACGGTTGGTATCAAGAGGTCAGAGCTTCACATTTTAGTTTTAAGTATCTCTAGGTATGATACCATTAGGAAGCGTTACCTTTAAATTTGTACCAATATACAAAGATCTATTCAATTGTGGTTAAATATACTCTTAATTATGTATCAATATACCAAGATCAATGCCTATGTAGCCCAATATAATCTTAATATTACGTCCATATGCAAGGGTCAATACCATTGTGGCCAACTATAATCTTAATTTTGTATCAATATACAAAGATCAATACCGATGTAATCCAATACAATCTTATTTTTTGCACAATAAACAATGGTCAATACCACTTTAGCCAAATAAACTACTAATTTTGTATCAATATACAAAGGTATAAGGGCATATTCAATAATCTGCCCCTTCTTCTTGGACCTTCCTGTGCTATGTCTATATCCCATTTTTCTCAAGCCCATGCACTCCTACATAGGAGAGGAAGAAGGATACAGAAAAGGAAAAGTAGGAATTCCCTGGGGCTAACCTCCAAAACCCATTAAGACAGGACCGTTTATCAGCTTGTAGTCTCTTCCCCTACATAACAGAGTTTTCAGTTATCCTTCAAATAACCAAAAAGAGGGGCGGAGAAACACCCTCCCCACCCTCTGGGCATGGGACATAGCTCTCTTAAAGTGACTTCCTGCTGATTTGGGTCGTAGTAGACCTGTTTGGGGCCCCAACCCAAATGGGAAAAATGATTAAAAATGTTAGTACACTCCTTTTATGTTCAGTCCTTCTGTTCTCAGCTGTTTAGATGACCTAAGGGGTTTGTAGGCAGAAGCTGATCTTGCAGGTTTCACTGAGGTTTCTGTCTGGGCATTGTGTAGAGCTGAGCTGTCCCAGTGACATTGGATTGCTGTGGTGGTTGCAGGCCCCCGATGGAGACAGCTATTGAGGAAGTCTGCCAGGCAGAATCAACTGGGTCACTCGTCCTCCTTGGCGCCTGATTCTGCTCTCTGCTGAGGATTCCGCTGTCCAGTCTCACCTTAAATAAGGCTTCATGCTTTCTTCTCTGTGGGAGACCCCAGCCGTCTGCAGGCCAACTTACTTCTTTTGAATCAGGAACTCAGCTGCTCTGCCTCAGTCCTTAAAGCCAGGCACCGTTTCCTTTAGGCCACTGTTTGGACAGATCAAACCCCTCTAGGCAAAAGCTGAGCCACAGGGTTTAGTCCTTGGCCTTTTGGTGTCTTGCTCAGGCTTTCTTTGCTCACCGCTTCTTTCTGCTTCAGGGAGAGAGCTGGCCATCAATGGCCAGCCCTTTTTTCAGCAGGACTCTTGGAGCTCTCTAGCATCAGGGGCCTCTTCTCTTTCGGGGCTCCATGCACTGTCCTTAAATAGGAGGAACTCTGTTTCAGCTTAATTTGGGCTCTGCCCACTTAGCAGCTGAAAACAATGTCAGGCTAGATACTTTGTTTCTTCAAGTCTATTGAGTCTTTCCTGTTTTTCCTGACTTCAACCTTGTTTTTCAGTCTATTAAGTCTTTCCTGTTTTTGCTGACTTCATGCTGATAATGCTCTTCAGACCCCGAATTAAGAGACAGTATCAGAAACTCCTATATATTTTCTAAATCTAATTTATCTAACCCCTACAAGTTGGGGAAGGGATAGAGGGACTCAGAGGGGACAAGAACTCCATTAAGAAGACCAACAGAGTCAATTAACCTAGGCCCATGAGGACTCCCAGAGACAGCCATCAACCAAAGAACATGGACTGGACCTAGGCCCCCTCTTGTGGGCAGCTTGGTCTTCATGTGGGTCCCCTAGCAATTAGAGCAAGGGTTGTCTATAACATGGGCTCTGTTGCCTGCTTTTGGGTCACTTTTCCCTAGCTGAGCTGCATTGTCTGGCCTCAGTGGTAGAGGATGTGTTTAGTCCTGATGCAACTTGATGTGCCCAACCAATAGGGTTAGTACTGGGGTGCTCTTCTGCTCATAGGAGAAGGAGAGGAGGAATGGGGAAAGAAAGAAGAATGGGAGGAGAGGAGGGAGGGGGCTGCAATGGGGATGTAAATTAAATAAACTATTTAATGAGAAAATATAGCACTTAACGGTATATTTAGTTTCAATATTTCAAAAGTTTTTTTTTTTCAATTGAAACACTTTTTCTACTCCCAAAAAACATTCCTGCCTAGGAAAGACATAGCTACCAAAAAAAAAAAAAAAAAAAAAAAAAAAAGGAACCCCAAAGAGTTAGAGTTGGGGCAGGGTTTTGCTTTTATCTTTCTAGGAAAATAAAAGCATCCAACTAAAGAATCTAGAGACCACTGGACAAGTAAAAAATCTGAACAAGTGAAACATCTCTATTAGAATAAAAAGTTATATGCAAAATGTAAATTTTACCTTTCAGTGGTTCAATGGTTTTGTCTACCACATATAAGGAGACATTACACCAAAGAATAGTAAGTATTGAACTTTATTCCTAAAAAATGCTGTTACTACTAATTCATTTCATGTAATTTTTTTCTTTTACATTTTATTGGTGTGTGTGTGTGTGTGTGTGAATTTCATATCATATACCCTGATCCCACTCTTCTAGCACCTCCCCCTAAGACCTTCCCTCCACCTTTGCAACCTCTCCCAACAGACAAAAAATAATTTCTCATTTTGGAAGCTTTAGTGTATCACCATGTGTCCCAAAATATTGCCTTTTGTCTACATTTTTTTTTTTTGCTTGCAAATGTTTATTACAATGACTCCTTGATCTGGTACAAAGCCTCTGGCTTCTGCTACTTTGTCAATGCTGGAATCTCACTGGGACTCTTCTCAGATATTCTGTCGTCCTGTGTCAAGGAGATTCTGAAGTTTTGGATCTGTGGAACTGGCATCTTCATGTACTCCAGTAGTTCATCCATGGGCTGAAAACTGCAAATTAATTAATTAATGTAGTTATTAGTAAGTATAAACTGTAAGATTAGGCTGGCAGAGTAGCTGGCAGCTTGGCAGAGGAGCAAGTGGCCTGGCCTGAGTTCCTTAACCGGTTGCCTAACTTATCCTGGAGAAAGAGCTCCCGGACCAAGACTGGCCTACACCACATGTAACCTAAACTCTGTTAATTAATATAAGTTGTTATATTAGGCCGGTAGAATTACCAGCGGCTTGGCGGGAGATTCGCCTGGGCTCAAGGGGAGTCTGAGACTCTGGAAGTCCAATGGCCCGGGACTGCTTGGACTGAGGGCCTATAAGCCACCACAGTCTTTTCCCCAATAATTAAATACACCAAGACCTTTAATGTTTTAATGCTTAGCCTTTAGCCGGGAAGACTTTCAATTAGCTATTCTATGTTAACCCAGATCGGATCACCTAATCCCAAACCACCACGTGCCTGCGAGTACCTTCCAGCCTTCTCCAGACGTCTGTCTCCTTCTGTGTCTCCTGGTGGAAAAAGAGAGAGTGTCTGTGTGCGCTGATCTGAGGAAGTCCCGCCTTCTTATACTCTTTATGCCCAGCTAATTGGCCATAAGTGACTTATTAACCAATCAAGAGAATGCCTCAGAAGGGGCAGTAACCAGATCTCAGCATTAAATTCAATGTATCAGAAACAATATTAGGCCTTCCCTCAACATCTCCCCCTTTATGTCTAGCAAAAGGCTCCTTTTCTTAATAACAATAAATACAATATAGTAACAATAACATTAAATACAATAAAAACAATTATGAAACTAAAAGGTGTGACATATATCTCTCTTGATGAGTTTAAGGATCTATACCTAATTCAACTTCTATCCTAACTTACATTATTAACTAAACTATCTTAACCTTAAAACATCCTTTTAATTCCTAGATGATTTAAAATTTACTGTGATGCTATAACTATGTAGTCTTCAATCACATCAGAAACCTGAGAAAGATAAATATATCTGAATAGATAGGAAGTACGGAGCAAGCAACTTCCAAAACTATGAAATGACAGACAACTGGCTACCTAGACAGTTCCCAGGTTCTATAACATTGGAGCATAATCTTCAGCCTTCTGGCCAAACATGGCTCACAGACTTAATTGTGGAGCAGGAAATAAGATCTGCCCATTCTGTCTTTGCAGAATCAGGCCATCAATTTACCTGCATGGAGCTCTGGTCCATCTTTGGACTGTACATAGTCTCTTGAGAGAGCAGGGGCATTTTTGCCCAGTAAGAATTATCTCCTGATGGGAGATTTCTTGATGTTCATTGTCTCCTTCCAAGTCAAATGGGAACTGTCAGCAGCTGACAGTCTCATGTTAAAGAATTTTTTAAATAACAAAAATATCTTTAAATGCCATATTCTACAGATGTCTTGAAGTTTTTGAAGACCATCTATCCATATCCATTGAGTAAGCAAATGTTTCTTGTCTCTAACAAATTAATATCTGATTAACTTAGAACCTCTGAAATTCACTAACTTAATTATCCTAATAAAATCACAAGTTTGAATGACTATCAACATGCATTTTTAATTATTCTAAAAAACTCAAGTTCAACTGAAATTTCATTACTATTATGCCTTCAACCTCATCAAAGACATAAAAGGGATAAAGTTATTATTTGAGTAGGAAGCATAGGAAAGCAGCTTCCAAAAAGAAATATGACAGTTTGTGATAGTTACTGTCAAAAGGACTAGAACTTCACATTGCAAATTTAAGAATTACATAGGTACAATACCTAGTCAAAATATAGCCTTAATTTTGTATCAATATACAAAGATCTACAGCAGTAGATTCAGTAATCTAGCCTTCTATCTTATCAATTCTATAATATATATCCATATTCCCTCTTTTTTTCTTTTCAAGTCTTCTCCTCCTATATAAGAGAGAAAGACGGATAAAGAAAGAGAAAGAAATCCCTGAGCCTAACCTCCTACACTTTGCTTAACAAGACCATATAACAATTTGTAACCATTTCCCCTAAATGACATCTATAACCCATCAAATAACCAAAGAATCATCCACCCCACTTTTTGGGAATGGGACGTCACTCTCTTAAAACTTCTTCCTGCTGAATTGGGATGCAGAAAACCTGTTTAGGGGCCCAAATAAAATGAAAAAAAAAAAAAATGGTTAAGCAAGTAAATTGTAACATTTGTTGTCCAGTCTCTATGTGCTCAGCGATTTGAATGTTCTGAGCAATTTGTAGTTAAAAGCAGGACTTTGGTAGGAAAGTTCAGGGGTTTATTGATGTCATGTCTGGAACAGTCTTTGAGGCTGGGCCATCTCAGCAAGCTGTTTGAAGTTGTTCTGGATGCAGATTTTGGAGGAAACAGCTATTGAGGCAGTCTATGAGGCTGGATCATTTGGGTTACGTGTCTTGTCTTCTTTGGACTCAGGTCCCGTTGTTCTGAAAATATATAATTTCTCACAAGTAACATATAGTTCTGCAATTACCAAAATGTCTTGGATGTGCGGAATGCACAAATCAATTAAGGAATATTTTCTGTTCTTTGAACAGAAAAAAGACCTTTGTAAGTCTCCATTCATGCCATAAAAAGATGGCATGTAATATCTTTCCTAAGGCAAATTATCTTTTGGAGAATAGAAGAAAAACATTTTTTTTTTAATTTTTCAAAAGAAATCTTGAAAATTTGAAACTAAAATTTATCTTTAAGTGTACATAAAACATAATAATCTTAACTTTCTATCAATATCTATTATAACAAAACAATCTTAAATTTATATCAATAACTATTAATATAACAAAATAATCTTGTTTTTAATAATAAAAGAGACAAAAAATAGAGTGAGGGAAAGAAGAAAATCTCTGAATCCAATTCACAACACATAACATATATCCATTCATCCTAGAGAACAACAAACAATCACAACACATAACATAACACACAAAAAAAAAACTTCCATACCATCTTTTGGGAATGGAGTGTAAATATTTTCGGGTACCCTTCAAAAAATGAGATATTGGTCAATTCCCAGGAAAGTTACCTATAGCTTTTGTTGTCCAGTCTCTGCAGGATCGATCATTTTTGGACTAGCACTTTTAAAAATAATTTGCATGCAAAGTTTTTAAGAAAACAGTGATTGAATCAGTATGTTGGGTTGCATCTTCTGCCCATTTGTCTTGTTATTGTCATTCATTCCTTGGCTCTGAAAATAAATTTTTGCTCTAAATTTGAGCAAGTGGAAGGCATAGAACAACTTTGTAAGTCCATTTTAAGGCATAAACTCTATCCATCCTGGATAAAAGATTGGAATTTATGAAACACCATAAACTCTATCCATCCTGAATAAAAGATTGGAATATCATGAAAACCATACAGTTAATAAAATATTCTTACCATGCAAAGACATTCGTATTTTAGCTAATGGGAGGTTCTCCCTGGTCAGATCTGATCTTTATAAGTTTTGTTGGTAACCACATTTTTTCATTCCCTGTAGACACATGGGCATAACCATATCCCCATCTTAAAACCATTGCAGGTTTCCACTCTGAAGTTAATATTTCCTTACAATATATTGGTTGATTTAATTCCTCAGTTTTTTTTTATAACCCAATGTCTCTCAGCTGCAGTGGTACCCTTTTCACCAACATTTAGGAAATTCAAAGTTAACAAAGCATTGTGTAATCTATCCCTGGGATTCTTTAATTCTCCCTTTTGTTTAAAAAGCATCTCCTTTAAGGTACGATTAGCTCTTTCTACAATTGCTTGTCCTGTAGGATTGTACGGTATACCAGTAACATGATTTATATTATAATATGCAAAGAATTGCTTCATTTTATTAGATACATATGCAGGAGCATTATCAGTCTTAATTTGTTCAGGTACACCCATAAATGCCATTATTTCTAATAAATGTGCAATAACATAATCAGTTTTTTCAGAACTTAAAGCAGTTGCCTATTGAAACCCTGAGTATGTATCAATGGTATTATGTACGTACCTTTGTTTTCCAAATTCTGCAAAGTGAAAAAGATCCATTTGCCAGATTTCATTCTTTTTAGTACCTCTAGGGTTACTACCAGCAGGTAATGGAGTTTGGTTATACAGAGAACACTTAGGACATTTTTTAATTATTTCCCTGTCTTGTTGCCAGGTCATACAGAATTTTTTCTTTAAACCTGAACTGTTAACATGATGTTTTTGATGAAATTTTGAGGCTTCCAACACATTTCCTATGAGTAATTGGTCAATTTCCTCATTTCCTTGTGCCAGTGGACCTGGCAAACCTGTATGAGATCGAATATGGGTTATATATAATGGATTATTTCTACCTCTGATGACCTGTTGCAACTGTATAAATAAGAAGTTAATTCTGTGTTATCGGGAATAAATTCAGCAGTTTCTATATGCAACACAACTCTTTCTGCATATAGAGAGTCCATAATTATGTTAAGAGACTCTGGAAAATCTAATAACACCATAAGGATTGCATACAATTCTGCTTTTTGTACTGAGGTATATGGACTTTTGATTACTTTGCTGATTTTGTCTGTCTTATAACCTGCCATTCCCATCTTGTTAGCATCAGTATAGAAGGTTGGTGAATCAGGAATTGGTGTTCCCTTTACAATCCGAGGAAGAATCCAATTAGTTCTTTTTATAAATTGTATACGTTTGCTTTTTTGGAAATTTGTTATTAATTTCTCCCGAATAATTACTGCAAGCTCTTTGCCAATCTTCATTGATTACCCACAATGACATAATGTCAGCATTGGTAAGAGGCACTACTATTTCAGCCAGGTTCATTCCTGATAATTGACATAGTCTTATTCTACCTTTTACAATTAATTCAGATAACTTTTCTATGTATGTCTTTAATTTTTTACTTTGTTTATGTGGTAAGAAAATTCATTCCATAATACTATCTTCCCTTTGCATAATAAGCCCTGTAGGAGAATGAGTTGATGGTAAAATGACCAAAATACAATCAAGTTGGAGATCAATTCGATCTATGTATGCATCTTGCAATCTTTGTTCTACCAACATTAATTCCTTTTCTGCCTCAGCAGTTAAACATCTTGGACTGTTTAGATTTGAATCCCCTTGTAATGTATGAAACAGATTACTTAACTCATGAGTACTTAAACCAAGGGTGGGTCTTGGCCAATTTATATCTCCCATTAATTTTTGAAAATCATTAAGAGTTTTCAATTGGTCTCTACGTATCTGTACCTTTTGCGATCTTATTCTCTGTTGACTTATTTTATAACCCAAATAGTTGATTGAATCTCCTTTTTGTATTTTTTTCAGGAGAAATTTTTAACCCCCATAGTGGTAGAATTCTTTGCATTTCCTTAAATAAGTTCTCTAAAATAACTACATCAGAATCAGCCAACAAAATATCATCCATATAATGATAGATAATATATCGAGGAAACTGCTTACGCATTATTTCTAATGGTTTTTGTACAAAATATTGACACAGAGTTGGGCTATTAAACATACCCTGTGGAAGTACATTCCAATGATACCTCTTGATTGGTCTTCTGTTATTAAGAGTAGGTACAGAGAAGGCAAACCTTTCCCTATCATTCTTATGCAATGGAATTGAGAAAAAGCAGTCTTTTAAATCAATTACTATTAAAGGCCATGACTTTGGTATTACCTAAAGGCATACCAGGCTGCAAAGGACCCATAGGTTGAATTACTCTATTCACAGCTCTTAAATCTGTTACCATTCTCCATTTACCTGATTTCTTTTTTACCACAAACACAGGAGAACTCCATGGGCTGGTAGACTCTTCTATATGACGAGCCTCCAGCTGTTCTTTTACCAATTACTCAAGAGCCTCCAGTTTTTTCTTTGTTATGGGCCACTGCTTTTGCCACACTGGTTTATTTGATAGCCATTTCAAGGGTAGGGCTGTTGGAATTTCAGAAGTGGTCCCTAATATAAATTTGGAAACTCGATACCTGGGGTGTCCTGTGTTTGGACACTAGATATAGCTTGCAGTTGTTGTTGAGTACTAATATCAATACCTTCCTCAAAAGTATCTATAATCTCAATGTCTGGGATGTCCTGTGTTTGGACACTAGATATAACTTGTAATTGTTGTTGAGTATGCATATCAATACCTTCCTCAAAAGCATCCATCATTTAATCATTTGTTATTTCTGGCATTGCAAGAATATTAATTTGAGTACCCCATTGTTGTAAGAGATCCATTCCCCATAAATTTATGGGTACATCAGCCACATAAGGTCTCAACTTCCCTGTTTGCCTTTCTGGTCCCACACAATTAAGCCATCATACACTTTGTTTTGCATGTAATAATTTACCAGTTCCTATAAAATGTGTAGGAACCCTTTGAAGTGGCCAGTTTGGATTCCACGACTCCCATGAGAGGACAGTGACATCTGCTCCTGTGTCAAGCAATCCTTCTATTCCAATACCATTCATTTGTATTTTAATTTTGGTCTCTTATCACTCACCATTGTTTGCCAATACACATGTTTTCCAGTATTTTCAACTGCTCCTGCTCTGTCTATTGGAACAATCTTGCCCTTGGTGTAAGGAAACAGCAGCAGTTGGGCAATTTTGTCCCCTGCATTAATTGTCATCTCTTTCCATATGGATGTCATAATTTTAATTTCTTCCTTGAAGTCTCCATCTATAATACCTGGATGAATAAAGAATCCTTGACAAGTTAACCCATTTTTTCCAAATATTAATCCTATTGTCCCTGATGGTAAAGGACCATAAATACCAGTGTTTAACATATAACATTCATCTGTTTTGGATAATGTTTTACATTGATCTGTGGTCAAATATAAAACTGTAGTACCTTCAGCACCACCTGAAAACTACAAATTAATTAATTAATGTAGTTATTAGTAAGTATAAACTGTAAGATTAGGCTGGCAGAGTAGCTGGTGGCTTGGCAGAGGAGCAAGTGGCCTGGCCCGAGTGCCTTAACCAGCTGCCTAACTTATCCTGGAGAAAGAGCCCCGGGACCAAGGGTGGCCTACACCACCTGTAACCTTAAGTTGTTATTTTAGGCCGGTAGAATTACCAGCGGCTTGGCGGGAGATTCACCTGGGCTCAAGAGGAGTCTGAGAGTCTGGAAGTCCAATGGCCCGGGACTGCTTGGACTGAGGGTCTATAAGCGACCACAGTCTTTTCCCCAATAATTAAACACACCAAGACCTTTAATGTTTTAATGCTTAGCCTTTAGCCGGGAAGACTCTCAATTAGCTGTTCTATGTTAACCCAGATTGGATCACCTAATCCCAATCCACCATGTGCCTGCGAATACCTTCCAGCCTTCTCCAGATGTCTGTCTCCTTCTGTGTCTCCCGGCGAAAGAGAGAGAGTGTCTGTGTGTGCCGAGTTCCTGTGCTGATCTGAGGAAGTCCCGCCTTCCTATACTCTTTCTGCCCAGCTAATTGGCCATAAGCGACTTTTATTAACCAACCAAGAGAATGCCTCAGAAGGGGCGGTAAGCAGATCTCAGCATTGCATTCAATGTATCAGAAACAATATTAGGCCTTCCCTCAACAATGGGCTAGATGTTGAGGTAGGCCAACTCAAAGCCCTGGTTCTAGGCCTGCAATCCCCCCACATCCAGGTCTAGTTCTATTGTGCTAGCCAGGTAAGATGCAAGACCTGCTCTCTTCAGTGCTGCAGCATGTAAGGGGCTGGGATAGCTCTCCTGCTCTCATGACCCCATCAGGGCCAGCTCTCCAGCCCCCTACTTGTGGCAATGGTAGAAAAGAGTGGAGGTGTTGGGATTTGTGAATCTCCTGTCTGTCATACAATGTAAGGTTGTGGACAATGTCCCCATGGACTTAGCAACCAGATTGAAGACTGAGCAAGATCCTAGCCCCAACTGAGTTTAGCTGGCTACTGAGAATTATTCTCTCCCTGGCTTCCACTAAGCCCTGAGGGCAAATAACCTAAGTTCTGGCTACAGGGGAAGTCAACTAGACAGGCCTCTTATGCTTCCCCATGCAGCAGAATTTAAAAGAAGCCAGTTCACAGTTAAAAGGGGGAAAGGGCAGGCTAATTGGAGGTAGGAGGGAAGACATGGACACAACACAACATAGAACAATGGAGATGACCCATCTCAAGAGTGCCTGTGTATGGATCTTAGAGAAGCATAAACTTGCAAAGTAAGTTTTAATAAAGGTTAAAAAAATAGCAGTCTCAGGACATGATTTCACCTGAAGGAGTTTTAGCCTCGGGGAAGGCATCCTTTATCTGTGTTGGCACTTGTACTGGAGTCCAGGCCCCTGACCCAGGCAGGTAGAGCCAGAGGTTTTGCTTGGACCTGATCCCCTTGTACAGACCTCCTCATCACAGCTGGAGTGATCCGATGGAACACTCAAGAACGAGGAACACTATCTCTCCTCCTCACAGCACACTGCTGGGCTCTCTCACCCACCTCAGGGAGAATGCCCGCATCCATCTCCCACCTGCCAGACCATCGCCACAACCGGAGGGCCCCCACACCCCGTTTTATTGAAACAACATGGAGGGGATGTCTCCTTTGTCAATACAAGAATCAGGAAAAGTTCTCCTGGTCACAACCCCTGAGTGGGTCATCTACAACACCCATATCTAGGGCTAGCTCTACTCTGCTGCTCAGATGAAGTGCAGGGCCTGCTTTCCTGAGTGCTACAACATGTGAGGGGCAGGGATAGCTCTCCTGCTCTTCTGACCCCCATCTGGGCCAGATGTTCTGTCTGCTACTGGTGGTGAGGGCAAAAGAGAGGGGAGGGGATCACTCCCTCACCAACACCACTGCAAAGCAGACAAAGGGCAGGGATAGTTCTCCCACACTCACTCCATCAGGGCTGACTCACCCCCAATCCCCACATCCAGGGCCAGCTGTAACATGCTGGTCAGGCAAGGTACAGGGCCTGCTCTCCTGAGTGTTGTAGCATATAAAGGACAGGGACAGCTCTCCTGCTCTCAAGACCCTATGGTCACATCTCCTACCTGTTATGAGTGATGAGGAGTGAGGGAGAAGAGGGTATCTCTCCCTCATACATGCCACCATAGGGAGATGAGTGGTAGGGCCAGCACTCCCAGGCTCCCATCCTTGGGGCCAACCCACTCACAACTTCCAAAATATTCAGCACCTGTTCTCCCAAGTACTGCAGCTGGCTAAGGGCAGGATCAGTTCTTCTGTTCTCATCTCTGTAGAGCCAGTTCTCCCATGATGCCCAGGTGAGGGGTGGGCCAGTTCTGCACAGCCCTCAGACATCAACATGTCCCCAGAGGCAACCCTGACCAGGGATGTCCATCTGGATTTTGGTGGTAATCTACCCCTGCTATTGCAGGGCCATGGACCCAGGTTTAGACCCTGGTGGCAGCAGAGTCCAGGACCCCACCATGGTTCTAGGTGGTATCCCCAGCTATTCACATCAGATTGTTTCTCACTATCCTCAAACCTCCTGTTCTGCCTCTATTAATTGTGCCCACATCCCTCTGTTTCTCTTTCTTTTCCATTTCTCCACCATTTACTTGCTCTTCTTAGTGTCTCAGGCATGTTTTCAGGACTCCTATGCCTCATTTGTGCATTGCACATTATGGCACCTGTCAGGGGTCATCTCCAGCATGGTCTGACCCCCAGGCCTGCATGGCACCAGACTGGTGTTCATCTCAGGCTAGATCCCTGTCCAGGTCCCATGGTACCAATCTGTTGATTGTCTCAGGCTTGATCCTTGCCTACTTCTCCCAAGTGGCCATATGCCTGTGGTCCATAGTGCTAGTGCCATGAAGGGTTCTTACAGTCTGTGGCTTGCATTTTGTTCTGGGAGCCCATCTGGGCTTGCCTGGTCCTGGACTGGTGGTCATAACAGGCTAGCTTCTGTCTGGGACCCCTGGCGCCAAACTGGTACTGATCTCAGGCTTGCTTTTTTCAGGCAATATTATGCTACTAATCATTCAGATATTCATAGGTCAAAACACTGAATGTAGACGTAGCCTCTCTCCTCTCTGTCACCTACTAATGCACATGTGGCACAGCAGCCACATCTGCAATGCCTCTAGGTGCAGCTTTATATAAATTTTTATTCTATTAGAAATAAGCTTTTTTTTTCTCTTGCTGAAGTAGAATATCCATACATTTAAAGAAAACGTATTCTCATATCAGCTTTGATTTTGTTGGGAAGTTGCTAACTAGAAAGGGTGAATTTATTCAGCAGTAAGTCTCAGAAGCTGAAGACATTCTAGGCCTAGATTAGATTGTACAGAGGCTAGAAGCTTCCAGGACTAGGCCTAGGTTAGCAGACATAGCCTTAAACCTCCAAAATGACATTAATAAAAGTTACTCTTACAGCATTGTTTTGGGAAAACAATGCAGAAGGTTGACAACTACTGCACATAAGGGTGCATGGTACTAATTGCTTTTATGCACAGTACCATGTTAAAGTGAATGAAGTGACTCAGTGAGATGGCTCAGGGGATTGGACATGCTTGCCAAACAAGTCTGATGTCCCAAGTTTAGATCCAGGATCCCACAGCGGCAGGAGAGAAGCAACTTTTGAAGCTAGTCCTCTGATCTTCAAAAGAACACAATAATGTGCACACAAACATGAAAAATAATAAGAATATTTTAAATGAAAATGACATTCAAGAAATAAACAAACTAATCACAAAATAACCTGGAAAGGAAACAGAAGCAACATGTAAAGCACTTGCATTGGGAATCAGACTACTTGTTCTTCTGAGAACAGTAACAGGGAAATTGACCTCTTAAGCACTGATTATTGATATTCTTTTTATACTTTTAACTCTGAGGTACTACAAATTGATTTTAACACAGCAAAACAGTTAAGAGCACCTGCCACAAATCATCTGAGAAACAAATGACCATGCATGCCATTCTTATGTTTTCTCCTGAAAGTATGATTTAACTACACCAATGTCCAGGTTAGTTGTGAATGTTTCCCTAGAGTCACTTGAGAAGGGAATGACTACCCAGATCAGATTAGTCTGTGGGCATATCTGTGGGGAACTGAATTGGTTGTTAATTGATGTAGGAGGGCCCAGCCCACTGAGGGCAGCACCACTCCTTAGACAGGTGATAGTCTTGAACTGTATAAGTAAACTAGCTAAACTTGAACCTGAGGTGAAGTCAAGAAGTAGGATAACATTCTCAGAATATTTTTTAATGGATGCCAGCTAACAGGGTTTTGTTTCTAAATGTACCTTTAGACCATTTATTAATATCTCTAAACATCTTCCAACCAAACAACCCTCACTTTAGAAATGATACCAAACATCTTCTGGCCCAAGTCCTTTGAGGCAACTGGTCAACAGTCCATATAAATGAGCCACTGGGAACACAGAAACAGTTGCAATCTGCCTGTAGATACACGGCAATCAGCAGAAGCCACAATGGGACCCCAGTCTCTTAAGTACCTATGGTTTTTCTGAACCTCTCTGCTTGGCAGATCTGGTGCTGTGTGTGTCCTCAGCCCTGGCTTGGAGGCCTCCACCTCTCTGGCCCTGCTGAATCTCCATGAGGCTGCCACTACTCTCCTCAGCTGGCTGGCAGAGGCTTCTGCCCACCATGCCTCTATGAATCTCCATGGGACAGGCATTGTTCCACGGCCTCTTCTGCCCACCTGGGCTTGTTTTGGGAAGGTGCTGCTCTCAGTGAGCTTTCTCAGCCTCAGCCTTCCATGCCTTCTGAGGCCTAGACAATAGCAGCTGTGGCCCCGTCACCTGGCACCATAGTCTCTGGGCATCTATTGCACTCCACAGATGGCCTCTGTGCTGGCCATTTCAAAGTGAGGTTTTTCACCTCGGTTATGCCCAACCTGTTCTCTAATCAACTTCTGTCACAAGTTTCTCAATAAGCAGCACTGAGAAGCAATGCCAAGCAAAAAGTCCTCTGGAGTTTTCTGGGTCTTCCTTTTTATACACTCTCTCTAATTATGCATCAGGATGTTTTCTCATTGGCCAACCTTATGCCCTCCTCATAAGGTACACCTGTTCCAAGATCACATGATCTACCAGGTGTTCCCCACAGATGCCAGACATCAGGCTGCTTTGCACAACACCCCCATGAGTCTGTTCCTCTGTAGTTCCATTCAACACAACTATGTTTCCAAAGACATCCAAACCTCTACCACATTTGTTATCAAGACCTTATATAACCCTAGACAGCCTCCTCTTGAAAGAACAGAAGCTATTTCTGGAGGGCACTGGCATACTGCCACATTACAGTAGGCCTCATCCCTACAAACAGGATACAAATGCTCTGTAAACTCAAGAGCACTTGCCACATCCAGCTCCTACATGGATCTGAACATATGCCATGAGTACTTCAAGCACATTTGGCAAACAATTACTTATGGGACTTGGCAGAGAAGTCTTCTTCGAGGGTTCTTAGTCATGGTCTTTCTGACAGCCCCCACTGTGACACTGAGCAGGTAAAGTGAATAATTGCATACCCAACTTGGAAGGTCAATTCCTGCTCATATTTCTAATTACTACACACATCATCACCAAGAAGCTCCTGTAGCAGTTTCTCACTGTGAAGGTAGAGTGTTCATTACTCAAGAGTTAGTCTTTCAATTTGGAAATTCAGAACAGTACTGCACAAGCAGAAATCCCAAGACTAGTACTGACACATTCATGTTCCAAAGAAAAGAAGTTTGTGTGTTTGTAGTTTTGTTTACTTGACATCTTGGAACAGGAAGCTGACGTTTCTGCTCCTTCCATTTCAATGTCATCCACACTGGTAGAATACATCAGGCAATCTTGAGACTCCACTAAAATAGTACTTTATTAAGATTTGTTCATTAGTATCATCTTGGGGTGTTTCTCTCCTGACAATATGCTTTCCTGTGGGAGAAAAGAAAACAAAGGAAATTTCTTGTCTACAAGTAGAATATTGAGGTGATATAAATAGAAACTCCTAGCAGAAAAGTTGCCATTGTGTTCCCCTAGCATAACATAGACTAGAGTTTTAAATGTCTATGTAAGCAAAACGGGATCATCTACATAGGATTCTAATTTCTAATTAAATATATTACTTGACCTTGTCCAAGATGTCTAATATGAAGTAAATGAATAAATTAGATAGATTGCAAACTTAAGTAAGTTATTTTTATATTCTCTATAACTAATATACTTGAGAGCCTAACTTGTTGAATATTGTTTTTAAGACTATTCAAGGCATGGACATCTATCATTTGCCATTGTATCCCGAGACACTATTTTTTTTTATAAGTACTTTATTTTTTTTTCAAGTTACATCTCAGTCGCAAACCCTTCCCTATTCCCCCTTCCTGTCCCACCCTTCCACCCTCTTCCCCCCCCCCAACAGCTTCTCTTTTCATTCCAACAAATGGTTCTTTCTATGAGAGTTAAATGGCCCAGTATACCTTCCCAATGTCCAGTTCATACCTATTTGGCCCCTGACTTTAACCTTCTACCTTCTAACCATCTCCATGAGTTTAAAGTTCTATAACTGACTTAGTTTGCATACTAACTTGCATCACAGACGCTATTTATAATTAGTATTATTGTATTTGACCGTGTTCTAAAAGTTTGATAAAACTATATTCAGTTGTTTGGTCCTTGCTCCATATGGCAGGTAAAAAAATCTCCCACATGGTAAAGCCATTGTGTAACCACTCTAAACTAGAATATCTATGACTGAAGAAGTCATTAGATCTGTTTTCAGATGCTCCAATGGTCCTCTAATGAACTTCATATTTGCACCAGCACAAAGCTTACATGTTAAATACAGTCTAACTTCCAAAGGTACTCAGGTTCAAATGAGGAAACCAGCATGACCCTTAGAAAAGAGGAAGTCGGGGTGGGGTACAGAAATCAGGATTTGAGTTACACAATAACCTTATCCCTACAACCTTATACTGCTATTTATGATAAGAGCTTAACATAAGGTGTCCTCCAATACTATGAAATGGCAAGAAAGAGTAAAGTACACCCACTTCATAATATAAAACACCCCAACTTCTTTCCTCTGAAATAATTAGATGTCTTCTTCTACCTTCCTACTTCAACTATTGGAGTGCCTTGCTTAGCTTGGAAGAAAGGGAACAAAAAGAAAACACTGTTTTGTGCTTCCTTCATGAGAGTATGTTATTTCACTTCCTCACTATCCTGTGATGTTTACTTTGTTATCTATTGTGGCTATTTTATGGATTGTTAGGATGAAGTATGTCCTTCCAAAATTCATATCCCTTCCAGATTTGGGAATATTTCAGAATGGGACCTTATTTATAAATAAGATCACTGAAGGGATAATTAGCTAAGATGAGGTCATATTGTAACAGAGCAGACCTTCAATACATTATTTACCCTTATAAAAAGAGAAAAAGAGAACCAGACATCTACAGGCACAGAGAGAAAATAGTCATGTCACAATGGATAAGAAGAATGGAGTTATATAGCTAAAAGTCAAAAAATGTCAAGAATTGCCTGTAACCTTCCAAAGTTAGGAATAAGGCACACACATATTCTACTTCTATACCATCATGAAGGAATTAATTTAATAAACACCTTAATTTTGATCTTCTGGCTTCTAGGCTGTGAGCTTTTCATAGCAGCTATCTTTCAGCCAGAAAACAAAGCAGTGCCTTTGAGCTATATTCCTTCTACAAATCCTTACCCTGCCTGCTAATTATGAAACAGGAAACTAGGCCAGTTTGGTAGTCAGACAGAATCATTTTATCCACACATGTGTACCAGCCATTTTATGATCCTTTGATGCTTACACCAAGGCAACCAAAGGACCATGCACCATTGCTGGGTTTGGAGTATTTGAAATAAGAGATCATCAGTCATTCAGGAAACAATGAGAAATGTGTGACTCAAGAGGCAAAAGTAAAGCTAAAATACCCTCTAATCTGGAAGAATGAGGCTCCATGTAGCAATAACCATGTCAGCAGTCAATGTATATAATGTGTATGCAGATGGAGAGCATATTTCTCAGCCATTGCTTTTTTTTTTTTTTTTTTGGACTTTTTGAGACAGTTTTTCTATGTAACCCTGGCTGTCCTAGAACTCACTATGTAGTCCAAGCTGGCCTTGAACTACAGCCTGACTCTGCCTCTTGAGTGCTGGGATTAAAGGCATGTCCCACCATGCCTATCCCCAGCTGTTGCCATATATTCATTTCTTTTTCATCTGAATGAATTGGTTTATGAGTCAGATATCTGTTAGAACACACATACACACACACACACACACACACACACACACACACACACACACTCCACTAGACTAGAAGCCAGAAAGGATGCAAAAATTCCAAAGGATAATAGGGCCTTATCTCACACCAGGAAGATAGTTACTTCGACTTTAGGAATAACACTACGGAGTTTCTTAGAATAAGAATGGTGTCCTGTACAACCCCAAGATGGAACTAGACATTTGAAAGTTTTTGTGAGAAGAGAAGAGAACAGAAACAGGCAATGCAAGGTTGCCAAAAACAATTTTGCCAAAGAGTTATCACCATGATGAGAAAAAGCCACTGCTACTCAGAAGATGACACATGAAGCCAGTACCAACAATACCTCGAAGAATGGGGCATGAAAGAAAGAAGTCTGGATAATGATGATAAAGAAGGCAGTGTCTGGGACACTGAAGAATCTTAGTGTCTGAACCAAAAACTTGTACAAGGTAAAGAAAAAGTCCAAGCCCACGTGCTGATCTCTGGAAGCTAGTCCCAGGGCTGATTATATCCCAGCACTCAGGGTGGACCATTTGACAAATATCTGGGAAGAGACTTACCAGAAAGAGGTAAGAGCTGGCTTAAAAATAAAAATGTATAAAGCAAAAGGATTTCTGTGCATATTCAGTATTTCAAATTATTTCACGTTAGCTATGTATAGTGGTGTACACCTTTAATCCCAGCAATTTAGGAGACAAAGACAGGTGGATCTCAGTAAATTCAAGGCCAGCCTGGTCTATGTAGTGAGTTCCAGGACAGCCAGTCTCTGTCTCAAAGAAGAAAACCAAATAAGTAAACAATAAAAATAAAATATTCCAAACCAGAATATTCTTTGTCCATACCCTCTTGTCCTCAACTGTACATCATATAATGGAAGACACTGTAATCTATGTTACAGGTATCAGCCAACGTATAGCAGATAGTGGTTTAAGCAGCAATTGCTATTTTCTCTCATAATCACAAACTCCTGCAGTGCTTTTGTGACTGAGCAGGTTAGGTTAGCAGTCCTGCATTCCTCTGGGCTCTATCAATAGCTCAAAAAGGTCACAAGTCAGCAAGGGCAGCTTCTGGGTTCAGACCTCATACTGTGTTCAAAGGCTGAGAGCAGAGCGCAGGAAAAGGCCAGGTCTTCTGGACATCCTTTTAACTAGGAAATGAAGATCTTTCCTGGGGAATCCGCATAAACTGTTTACATCCTTACTTATCTACACCACAGTTCTGTAGTCAGAAAAGGGACTGAACCCACATTCCTTAAAATCAAAAACTCCTGTGCAAAATGGTTTATTTTCACTTGTTTCTTCCTATGATCAGGAAAGATGGAGGACAAGGTTACTGTGTTAGGAGTGAGGGGGGCTCCAACTTGTACTTTTTATTTAAGCCAAGGGTAGATTGAAAGCTACTCTATCAGTACAAAACCATTAGGACCAGGTGAAACAAAGGGAATGGGGCTTCCACAAAAGGACATGGAGCTCCTAATCAAGACAAAAGCATCCACATCAGGTGTGCTCTCCAAATTCAGAAGCAAGAACCACCCTTCCCGGGGGCTCCTCTGAAACCGATAAGAAGTTATAATTAGACTTTGTGCTTATACTAAGCCTTTCCTCCCAGGAGCTCAGGGCACTTCCCTGCATCATCTCATTAATCTTCATGCCATTCAAGGCAGCTGGCATCTATTGTCATCTTTATTTTCAGGATGAAGGAACTGAGATGTGGGTACAGGTTAATGGCTTGCCCAATGTCATATGCTCGATGAGTCAGCACCAGCTGGGATGAGATCAAAACCTATTCACTGAAGACCCTGGGAAGATGCTTGGAGGTTATTTACTGGTGGCTTAATGGAACAAAGTCAGGGCTCTGTGAAAAGACAGGGAAGGAACATAAGCCTGACTCATGCCTCGCAGGAAGCTTGGGTAAAACTCCTGACACTGAACATAAAATCTAGGGAGAGTGACACGAACCCATCTAATGCACTCAGTATCTTAAAGACAAAAGGTTTTTGTTTTGTTTCAAATTAAACCACGTGTAGTAGGACATTCAATAAAGACCAAGTCAATGTAAGGCACTGTTATTTGATAGGATGGTAGTTTAAATGAAACTTATACTCTGTACTGACAAAGATACTCCTGAAAGCCAACCAGCAATCTTCCTGGATGGCCAAAAAGTTTCTTTTTGCCATTAATGTTTTGAGAACACATTTGCAGCACCAACTGTGTAGAAAGTGATACTCAAGGTCCAGGGATAAGAAGGCTCTGATCCTCATCCTACAGAAAACAAAGTCAGCTTGAGGAACAGACAGAGCAGCCCTTTGTTCTCCTGTGAAATAAAAGGAAACAAATTCTGTGGTACCTAACAGGATGCATGTCACCATCTATTCAAATGCTAGGAGGAAGTCTTGTGGATGTTACAATGTCATAGGAAAAGAGACTCCATGTGACAGTAATGCTGTAGTGAAGAACTGGAAGTCAAGTATATTAAGACTAACATGGATGGAGGAACAGGTACATGAATACTGTATGTAGACATTCCCCTGAAAAAACTTGTTCAACAGGAATGATGTGGGTTTTTTCATTACTATTTTCCCTAAACAGTAGTCAAAGCCATTAACTGAGGTCAGAGATCCCTGACTAACTCTTGCTACAAGATCAAAGAGAATTGACATTTTCAAGCAGTCTTCTCACCACAGGGTTTGTTGAGTTCAGCCATCTTGTTTCTCAAGCAGACATTCACTGTGCTGTGTGCAGAGGACTGCCTCAAAACACTGCCAGCACGGACACATGTTATCCTCTCCAGTACTTCATACTTGTCACTGATTCTTAAAAAGTGTACACTTGGAAAGAGACTGGTATCCATTCCTAGATTTCTTTAGGCAAGGGATCTGGGGATAAAGTCACAGAGGTGCAGTGTCCATGAACAGAAGGGAAAAACAATTTGTAAGGATCTAGGAGAAGAGTCCTATGGTTCGCAGTCCTACATGAATGCAGATGTTGGTGGTGAAACAGGACCTTATGGCTGCTCAGCTAGCCACTGAACTAGGGTTCCCCACACTGAGAAAGGATTGAAACATGCACCACTTGGAGGCCAAATGGAAACAGGAAGGTTACACTAAAAGTAACTCCCAAACAACCACAAACCCCAACTGTGAAGAACTTAAAAAAAGAAAATCACATACACACACACACACACACACACACACACACACACACACACACACACA
>CAJQZJ010032546.1:6441347-6468508 GCA_907164525.1 Lophiomys imhausi
ACACACACACACACACACACACACACACACACACACACACACACACATATCAGAGGCCACTAGCTTGAGAGTTACAATTAAATCATGGCTGGTCTAGAAGCAAAAATATTTCCACAACTAACTTCAAACTGTCATCTGTGATATCTCTTTCTCCATATCTTCCCCCCTGGATTCCATCTCCTACATACCCGCAAATGTTAGATATGTTTAGAGTATTAGCCACAGTAAGAAAGATTTACATTATGATATAAAATATAATATGTATCATAAGAGCAGCCAGTATCTACCATCACTTCTATTTTAACATATAACACAACCAGAGCAATGTTGTTTAATGCCCTAATACTCTACTATATAAAAACTACCCTGTAATTTGTATTCCATCCTATTTCTTTTTGAAAAATACAAATTGAAACTTTCTAAGTTGATTTATGATCCAGTAATGGCTTATAACATATTTGGGGAGGGTGGGGGCAACCTAAGACAATATGAAAAGGAGAATTCTCAGAGCTAGATTATACAGGTTCCTTAAACAGAGACAGGAAAGAAGGAGGAAAGAGGAGAAAAGAACAGAGGAAAGGAGGGGGAAAAGAGGGGAGGGGGCAAGAGGAGAGGGAGAGAAGTCTATGGTTCTACCCTAACCTAATGTGAAGACACAGCATCAAATGGAGTATGAACTGAAATTTTAAAGAATAGAAATGAAATATGACATCCACAACAGACTTGCTCACCTGAAATTGTTGTGTTGAGAGAAGACAATGCAGTAGACTTGAAGGCTGTTATCCAAAAATTGAAAATAAGACCACTTTCTGTGTGAACTCACCATATAGAGAGTCCTAAATAAAAGTTGGGTGGGTCAACACTGTGAAAGCCCATGACAACAGCAATGCAAGAGGGACTAGACGGCTGGGTAAAGTGAAACTGTCTGCTCAGCCTGATAAAGATAACGCAAAGAATTCTGGGTCAGAGAGTGACTGACCTTCCCCAGTAGAAATGGGAAGACCAGCATGTTAGCTGTCACCCCTGCATCAGAGATGAAGGCCTCTGTCCCTGTGGAGGAGTGTGGTGATAGTGTTAGGGGAGGCTGGCAGCACATGAATCTGGAAAAGGAAAGCTCTCTAGCATATCTTCTTTTGTCTAGGCATCCATGTCCTTCCTACTACAGAGAGAGAAAATAAGGGAATAGATCAGAACGTCAGAGGTGGTTCAGTTGCTTTACTTCCTACAAGGCAAGTTGTTATCAGAGGAAAAATTTCACTCTCCAAGGCAGTCAGTTGGCCACAGGAGGTTCTATCTCCTCCTGGGTCTCCACAGGAAGGGGTAGCCTCAACTCCTCCTGCACCTAGCCAAGCAGGTGGTGCTTCCAACCCTTGCAGCCCAGAAACTCCATGCATTTGCTGGGAGAAAGGTTCTCAAGCACATTCTACCCTCAGTGTTTTTTCTGTTCAAAAGAGCCAGAATAGATATTTTAAAAACAACAATCGCTCTCTCATCCACTACAAGTAATGTGGTCAAGGATCCCTAGAAAATTACCAGGGAGCAGTGTTGTTGTACATACTGGAAAGCTGTTTCTTCTGGGGATGGAAATGGTTTCCTAGACTAGCCCATCTCTTGTCCCAGGCTAGAGGTACACATCCCACTGGCATCGCAGGACAGCACCCCACTCAGTGTTGTACCTCGTGGTACAACAGATATTGAAAAAAGAAACTAGGGCTTCCAAATCTGAGGCAGCACCAGAAAGGAATCAGCCACTCTTATTCATTTTTGCTTTGACAACTACTCATTAAAATAGCAGAAGGGATGAAATTGTTTGGGCTTGCTCTGTATGAGGACAGAATTCCTAAACCATACCAAATGGGCTGTTGGTCAGAGTCCCTTTGTTCTCTCCACACCTTCCTGTAAACAAGCACACTCACTGCCATTCTCCATTATTTGTCTTCACTGAGCTGGAAGGAAAGTATTTAAGATAAGGCAGGTTAAACTGACAGGAGCCTTCTACCCAAAACCAGTGCTCAGAATTAATGGAAGATTGTTTTATGTGTATGTTTTGACCCAAAAATAATTGATTCCCATGAGTTTGATTTGGTCAATTGAATGGTTTAAAGGTTCATAAACATTGAGATGAACAAGAACTGTCACTGCATGGGGAAAAAAAATGCCAGATAGTTTTACATAATCTCAGAGGTGTTTGAGCCAAAATCTTATAAATTTCACCAGAATATTGCCAAAACACATGCCCAAAACATACTGTAGGTACCCACTGTGCAGTTAAATGAAGGGGTTGTCACCATGGAGGAGGGGCTTTAGCTAGAGAGTGTTAAGCTAGAGTCCAAGATTAAAGATTTCTAACCTAATTCTTTCTCCTTTGCCACACCAGTTATCAATGTTTGAGGTGGTTGCTGGGACAGGAATGGCTTTCAGTACTACTGCAGACATCAAAGATGCCTCTGTATGTCCCTCCCCCACAGGAGAACACCATGAATCAATCCAAAGAGTATAATTGTTTTCATCTGTAGAACTTGGCTGAACCCTTTCATCTCTGGCAACGTCTCTCTGGAAACGTTTGTCTGTATCCTATGGATGTGGATGAAAATTAACTCATGTATTTTCTATAGTGGTTCCACCTTTCCCCTAAGGTTTATGTTTCTAAAACCACTCCACTGCTACCAATATCAAACAAATTTGAACTTAAAAACTTTGAGAAAGAGCTGGAAATTATGGTGTATTACTGTAATCCTAGCTACCCAGAATGCTGAGACAGGAATGTGTAAATTGACATCATGATCATTCCAAGGTATGGGTAAGTAGAAGGCTCCTATTGAAGATAATAGAGAGAGAACAACCAGAAGAATCTTGAATAGTCCAGAGCAGAGAGAGAAAGTAGAAGACTGAAAATGGCAGCAGACTGAACCAGGCCATGAGAGAAGCAAGAACAGAGGAGAGAGAATATAGGGGAGAGCTAAAGATGAAGACAAAGGGAGGACAAAAGAGAGTTCATAACTAAAATAGCAGAGTTATAAGGAGGAAATGTGTAGCTGAGGGGAAGGAAGTTTGTGAGCAGAAGGAAGTTGGGGGTGGGGTAGGGATATGGAGCCAAGAAGACCTGAGCAGAGCTCTGAACTGTATTTGTATTTATACAGTACAAGTGTACAACTTGTGATACTGAGTGAGCTTAGAGGCTAACATGGGTGGTTGTATGCTAAGAGGCACTACAGACAGACACTTGTCCCTTTGGTAGCAAGGAGTAGGCTTCACAACTTCCTAAGGAATGCTGTCATTTGTCTAACTGCCAGAATTTAGGGAAATAGATTTTCCTTTGGATTTGACAACAAGGAAGAGTATGAGTTTGAGGTCAGCCTAAACAATGTAGACCCTGCCTCAACAACAAATAAATAACAGATTAGAAGATAGAATTTATGTAAGGAAATATTAGTGACTGAGTTGGCTGTGTCTTAATGGTAGAGTGCTTTCTAGCATGTGTAGGGCCCTGATTTATGCACCAATGACACATAAAAAATATGGTTAATTTTAAATGTCAGCTTACATGATGATCCCTAGCTGTTTGGCAAACATTAGTTTAGATGGGAACGTATTTTGCAGATATGATTAACATTTACAATCCAGTGATTTTTGAGTAAGGATTAAGTTCAGTGCTGCTGATGTACCTTGTCTAATCAGATGAAGACCTCAACAGAAAGACTGAAGTTTACTGAAGAAGACATTTTGTCTCAGAAATACAGCATCAGCACCTCTCTGAGTTTCTAGTAGTCTGGTCTATCCTACAGAATTCATATCTGCTGGACTCTAGAATGGTTTGAACCAGTGCTTTAAGCTACTCCTGTGCCTCTATGTGCTCTATGTTCTCCTTCTATGGAGAACCTGATACGATTTTAAAGTGAATCTATTTCACTTTTGTGTTTTCTAAACATTGTTCTAAAACAATGATGAAACAGTTTGTATAATATTAAACCCAGCACAAGACCTGTTTGTGTTTGGATATCGATTCCTGTTCCAAGAGGCCTTTAGCCTCATTGGAAACTGATCTGAATAACAACACCTTTATGGATAGTCCTTCTTGGCCTGAGGAGAGCCAATGGTTGTCTCATGAGGAGGGTCATCTGAGTTAATAAAGACCTATGAAAAGAGGTTTTTCTGTTTGTTTTTATTCTTCCAACAGGCTTTAATAGAAGGAACATAGTCTTTCCTCCCTTCTGAATCTTTCTTTCCTTGTTCCTCCCCCCCTTCTCATTCTCTCCCTCTCTACTGTCTTCTCTCACTCCTCTTGGCAGAGAGCACACCTTCGTACAGTAACACCTCAGTAGTACTAGACACTGCCTTTTAGTCAAAGGAAATTAACATGGATCCTGATAATGCTATTGGCCTAACTGGATCACCCAAACCCAAAGCCTGCGTTAACCATAGATATCCTTTTCAGTGAACTAATGAACAAATCAAACAATGGTTTGAGTTGTCTGCCTGTCTGGTCCTCACTTCTTAGCTACAGCCAAATACCCAAGTTTCCATGCCCTTAGTTTCTTATCTACAACGAGAAGAGAGGAATGAAGTAACTTGAGTTTTCCTCAAATGCTAGTTGAATTGCATATTATGTGCTGGCACTAAACAACCGCATTACTTGTCAGTTACTGTTCAGGGGCAACATTATTGCACTGCATTTCTAAATACATCACCTATTTTAGAAGTAGAAAGCTTGTGAATTTCAATTGCATAAAATGTTGACTCTATTTGTATTGTCCAAGCTGGCTTTACACTCTGGCTCAAGTGATCCTCTAGCCTCAGCCCCCCCAAGCTGCCAAATTTAAAGGTGTTGGTCTCCTTGCCAAGATATAAGACATAATTTGATGACATTTTTTTTTTCTAGAGGTTTTATCCCTAATGAACTGCTCTTATCAACAGTAATTTTCATGAGGTTTTTATTATATGAAATACTCTTTTAAAAAGACCAATAAGTAGAAAATGAGCTTGTTTAAAAATGAGAAAAGAATGGCAGAGATTCTAGCAGACACAAATGAATCCTAAACCTACAGAGAAATGTCCAGCCTCACCCAACTTGAGAGATGGTGTAATGGATTGTCTGATACATCCCCACAGGCTCACATGTTTGAACATCCATCAAAAACATTCCCAAGCTGGTGATACTCTTTTGGGAAGATGTAGAACCTTTGTGACTCAGTGCCTACTTAGCATATTTTAACTAGTGGGAATAAACCTTTTAAGGGTTGTAGTACAGTCTCAATTCCCATATATTTTTTGTTACTTGGCCTGGCCACCATGTCAAAAAGAAGCAGCCTTAGGATCATACCTTCATGGACAGGACTCCTACCACCCTTTCTCTTTCATAAGACTGAAACCATGAGCCAAAAGAAATCCCTACTAAGTTACTTCTGTTGGATATTTTGTTAAACCAACAGAAGGGACTGATGCAAGTGCAAATTTAAGTGGGAGATTGTCACTTGCAAAACTAGTAATTTTTTTCAAAAATTTCAAAGACACTATTGATAAAGATACAATAAAATAACTTTTTATCTATAATGCAAATTGTCACCAAAAAGAGCAATTACAAGTAAGGGATAAATTTTCAAGAAATTTCACATTAATTATAAAAGTTAAAATGCCTAAAATCTTTGAGTCAACAATTTCCTTTTATACTAGTTAGCATTTTGTCACTGTGACCAAAATATCTGACATGAATAATATAAGGGAGGGAAGATTTATTAGGGCTCACAGTTCAGAGAGTCCAGCCTATCATGATGAGAATAGCATGGTAAGCATTACATTTCCTATCATGGCAGGCAAAGGAGCAGAAAGGGGAAACAAAAGCACTTATCTAGCTTGCCCCCTTTGCTGCCTTTCTTTTACTCAGAGTCTTCAGAGCATGTGATGGTTCTGCTTATATTCAGTCAATCCTTTCTGGAAACGCGCTCACAGACAAACTGATGGATCTGCCTCATTAATCTGTTGGGTGATTCTAAACCAAGCATGGTTGAAAAAAAAGTTGAACAGTCATAGCCTTCTCAACTCTATCCTACAATTTTACTTGCTCATGTATAAAATTATATGATATTTATCTATACCAAAAAATAACTAAAGTATCACAAACTTCTACAACTGAATTAATGTTTAGCTTTTAAAGAAATGAGGGAGGCTCTCTGGGCAACAGAACGGGATGATCACTACCTCAGCCTACATGGGGTACTACAAAAAAAGGGCATAAGTTGTACGACCTATAAACAACAAATATTTATTTCTTCTGAACTTACAGGCAGTGGCAAATTTGTTACCTGGTTTTGGCTTGTCATCAGATAGAAAGAATCTTTTTGTGCCCTTACATGGTAAAAGAGACTCACTAGTTCTTTGGAGTCTCTAATAGAAATACTCATCCAAATCCTTAAGGCTCAGGCCTCAATCTAATTACCTCCCCCAAAGTCTAAGCTCCTGAAACCATCATCTTGAGGGGTAGAATTTCAACATATTGATTTGATGAGAGAGGATCACACTGTAGTATTCCCTGAATTGCATGTTAAATAAGAATGGGAAGGTGAAGGAAGAACAGTGAATATATACTAGATTTTTTTTTAAATGTCTAAACATATGTTTGCATAGAGAAAATCAAGAAGGCTGCTGACAAAAGCAAAAATTATGCTTAAGCTAGGGGTCATAACTGGGAAGTACAAGGTAGGACTAAGAAAGCTCAGTTTTTCAGCAAATACTTTTAATTTTTTGACCTACAAAAATATGTCAGTTGTTCTGAAAATTTTCTAAAAGCTTGAGGGGAAGTAAAGCTATTATTACAAATACATTTTGTAATTTGCTCTAATTTGTTTTCAGTAACTTGAGCTAAATTACAGGGCTTATGCTTTAGATAAGTGATGATTAATGATCAGATGTGAAAAAAAATGGCTTGGTACATTTATTCTCATTTCCCTTTATGTCTAAATAAGGGCAGTAGAAAATGGATTTTGAATTAAGTGATAGAAATCAATCTTATCTATAACATTTTAAAAGCTGGTTTGTTGGGCACTTGACTTTCTATGCATTATACCCCTAAAGTGTCTCATGTAGATAGATGTCTTCCCAACCAGTGGTTTTTTTCCTTTTTTTTTTTTTGTTTAAACATTTATTTATTAATTCAAGTTACATCTCCATCATGGACCCCTTCCTCTACCCCCCCTGGTCCCACCCTCACACCCTCTACCCCCCTCCCACCTATCCTACTCCTCCAGTGTAGAGTGCCTCCACATATCAGCCCCCTCAGTTCATCAAACACATAAGAGCTAAGAGCTTCCTCTTGATCTGGGGGCCTCCATGGCAGTTCCACTAGAGTGGAGTGCTCCACTAACAGGTAGCAAAGATCATGTTTCTGTTCCTTTGGGTCTGTTGATTGTAGGATAGCTATCATGCACTATATCGCTAAATCCAGTTATAAGTGAATACATGTTATATATATATATATATATATATATATATATATATATTTCTGGGTTTGGGTTAGCTCACTCAGGATGCGCTTTTCTAGTTCCATCCATTTGGTTGCAAATTGCATGATTTCCTTGTTCCTGATAGCTGAGTAGTATTCCATTGTGTAAATGTACCACAATTTTTTTTTTTATCCATTCTTCAGTTGAAGGGCATTTAGGTTGTTTCCAGTTTCTACCTATTACAAATAAAGCTGCTATGAACATACTTGAGATGTCCTTGTGCCCAACTAGTACTTTATCAGCTTTTTCAGCTCCACATCATCAGTAGTTTCTGAGAGCCCAGGACAAAACAAGTCAAGCACAATCATTACCTTCCTGAGCTCAGAATATTTTGTCATTGTAATTCTTTAAGCCATATGGAAAAGGCAATGATGCCATCAATAAGCTGAGAAATTCAGCTCTTTAAATTCAAAAAGCACAACAGGACTACCCACAGTTGCCATCTGTGTAAAGAAAGCAATGGGAATTCATGGGCAAGACTTTTGGTCAACAGGAAACAGTTTCAAAATTAGCCTTGGGGATTTCAAAGGGCTTCAATAAATGTTTGTCTTGGGAAGAAAAATAAGAAAGAAGGGAGGGATGGAAAAATAAAGAAAAGAAAGGGCCCAGCTGACAAAATAATCCAGGGGAAATAAACCTATGAACCTGTGGTTCATTCATTCATTCGTTGTTCATCCAAATACTCCTTTAAACAAATGTAAGACAGAGTTGCTGGGAGCATAGCTCAGTGATTCAGGGCTTACCTAGCAACCCACAGTTGCTAGGTTTAATCTTCAGTGCTCAAAGAGGAGAGGGGAAGAGAAAGAGAAGAAGGACAGGTATACTATTAAGTACACAATGTGCCTCAGGTGGGAGTGGGGCTAGAAACAAAAGAAAGTCAAAAGTATGAAGACAGAGGGATGAAGGTAATATTTTGTTTGAGTGGTGGGCAAAAGGATGTTACTGTTATTTTGGATGGGTGGTAGGGCAGTTCCCTTTGAAGAGAGGACATTTGAGCAGAAATATGAAGTGAGCTGTGCAGCTGCCTTAAAGAACTTCCTAAGCAGAGGCAAGAATTGTGGCAACCAAAGTCCTGTCATGGAAATATACTTGGGGAGTTGAAAAATCAAGAGACAAAAATGAGAGAATGTCCTCACAGAGTTTAGAAAAACAAAGCTAAGAAACAATGTCAGCATTTCTTTCAGAAAACACACCCAGCAGTTATATAATTCCATAAAAACAGTTCTAGGTCTCTAAACCAAAAACAGTCTTCTTTATAGACAAGAAGCCAGGAGTCCACACACATAGTATATGGTGTCAGTAATACTGACCAGTGGCTATCTGACAAAAATATACTCTCAGGGCTGGGCATATAGGTCAATGGTAGTCATGGTCAACATGAGTGCAAGGACTCTAGCTTCAGTTCTCATGTGAAAAGAAGAACAAAATTAGAAGAGGGTGAGGGAGGGGATGGGAGGAGAGAGGAAATACTTTGGTCCAGACCCGATAATCTATGGATTTCCTTTCACTGATAAATTGTTTTAGGAGCACATATTTTGGGTTGAGCCTTAAAAAATGTAAAACACCTTAGAGAGATAGTGCAGAGAGTTTAATTCATAGCAAGATATAAATAATTACTCACTAATATTGGCACGAGCAATATAGGTTTTCAGAGAGCAGACATTGAAAATTAAAACACGTTCAGGGCAAAAGCTGAAATGCACAGACTCAGCTTCAGCAACTCTCAGACAACAGTGAACAGAAATATTCTCCCTAGAGAGAAGTGTATGTCTGTTAAACTACTACAGCTTGTGAGAAATGTCCCTTCAGGACTGTTTCTCACTTTGGAGTCCTATTATGTACTCATCCAGCTGTGCTTCAATCTGAATTTGGTTTTCTGAGAAATACTTGAGAAGGGACTAGAATTAGCAAATAACTGACCTCAGTAATACCATTGTTAATTAATACATTGACTGTTTCATGTAATTCTAACGCTGCTGAATTTTGCAGGTGCAATAGAGTCAAAGACACAAATCGAAATGGTCTAATGAAGCGATGAAAAGATTGTTGAACTTTAAATCTGTGAACCTTTTGCTTAAACCCTACTATTCTGGGCTCGTTCCAGTTCTGAATTTTAAAAAAGTTTATCTCCTAAATATGGACCATGGAAGGAAGAAGAATCCATTCGTTCTACAAAAGATGTGGTTAAATGGATACCCTGGGCTAGGTTCAGGGCTTCAGGAAAACTGCTCTTTGGGTTCTGGGTTCTGGAACTAGGCTCCAGAGTTGTGGACTACACAGGAAGGACTCTGTGTTTTCAAATCCAAAGAAAAAGACAGATGACTTGGTGGGTAAATACACCTTCTCTCAAGCTTACATACACAAATTTAATTTTTAGGACCCATGTGATAGAAGGAGAACTGACTCCTACAAGTTCCTGTCTGTTCTCCATATGCACTCTGTAGCATGTGTTTGCCCAAACACATGCATATTCTCTCTCTCTCTCTCTCTCTCTCTCTCTCTCTCTCTCTCTCTCTCTCTTGCATGCACATACACACACACACACACACACACACACACACACACACACACACACACAAATAAATAAGGAATTAGGGGTAGAAGGGAGGAGAAATGGGGAAAATAAAAAGAAAACAAATGAAAAAATGGAGTTTCAGGATGGGAGTCTCAGGCAAGAGAGACTAGCCAGTGCTAGGCCTGTGGTTGGAGTCCAGACACTGAAGTCTGATGTTCAGACCAGAAGGTAGGGTCTAAATACAATACACCTGAAGCTAGCACCCTTGTGAACCCACTGATCTGGCAACAGTCATGGCTGTATTGTCAATGAGAGACAAGGTAGAAAAAAAGGAGAAAGAAGGAGAGAAGAGGGAGAAGGAGAGTGAAAAGGAGGGAAGGAGTGAGGAAGAGAGAGAGAGAGAGAAACAATGTATAAAATGCAAACCCCTGAGAACTATGCTGCAGACTCTCAGACCAGTCACCTGCTCCCCTCACCATGCAATGGTATGCCACCACCTGAATCAGCTTCCTCTTTCCAAGCTTCGTCATAGCTGAAGACCACAGACACCATCTCAGACTAACTGAAAATGAAAGTTATTGAAAGGATGCCAGGGAGAGTGTACACACCAGAGAAACTACAGACCAAGGCTTGCTGAGTGGTCAGGAGCCCTGTAAGGCTGTGGAGCAGGAAGCATGGATCTGGGAAGGAGGTGCGAGCTCTGCTTATAACACTGAAGGCTATGTTAGCAAGGACCCTGAGGACAGGAAGGCATTGCTTTTCCACAGCCCTGTATCTTGCATCAGTTCCTGGAAATCCACCACCCCCCAGCTAAAGTAGGACTCAGTCCAGCTGTTGAGGGCCAGGGAAGGCTGTCTGAGTTTCTGACTTTGTGTGGACAGAAGGAGTCTACCTTTCTCCCACTCTATCCTCTTCCTCTAGCCCCTACATGACTCATATCATAGGAAGAATCAAGTAGGTAGATTTCAGGACGGTCAATAATAACACTCAGATGACAGTGGATATTGTAAGTGAAAGAAGTCAACAAAGAGAAACAAAGAATAAACTCAATGGACAGTGGATTTCAAAACACATATATTTTATAAAGTCTATTTGAATACTGCCATGCATGGCTTAACAGTGAATATGTGCTCTGAAACTGTGTTATTAAGTGATCATTGTACAAACATCACAGAGTGCACTTAATCTAAGATGAATGTAATCTAACTGGGTGATCTGACTCTGGGGACCCCATGTACACATGGTTAAATCACCATGATGTGATGCATGAAGCTGGAGTGATACTGCAATGAAGAGATGGCTCTGACTTTGAGTATAATTCTGACAATAGCTCATGTTTTACTAGCTACAAGAGACACCTCTGTAGGTAATCAAACAAAAATTAAGACCATCATACTTCCTTGGAAAGTATTATTGAGACATTTTGAGAATTAGGTTTTCAAAACCAGACTTCAAGAATATTTTAGAATTATAAGTCAAACACATCTAATTAACTCTAGGTTTGGTGATTGGTTAGATGTGAGTCAGATTTATGATAAAGTTTAGTTTTTTCATATAACATGCATATTTTATGGTACATAGTGACTATTTTATAATCCACATATGAGGAGACTTATGCCTATTGTATGATCTCAAACAATTTTATAACTTATATGATTATAAACATTTATTGATATTATGTTTTATACATATTTTATTTTCTTCATGGTCCATAATTGCCATGAAACAAGAATGTAACTTTCAAGGTATATAAGATTGGCCTGCCCTCTACCATAATTTGTTTTACAGCATATTCTCCCAGAGCATAGAGCAAAACTGAGGCCTGACTATATGTCATAAATTCTTTCTATAGAAACTGACTTACTAAAAATAAAAAAATAAAAATAAAACAGAGTTTGGGGCTAGCCTTCCCTTGAACCTCTATTTTTATATAATTATACATTTTTTTCTATAATTTGTACTTTCAATGCCTATGCTTGGGGGCTATGATGAACAACATGAATATGAACAGGAGCAAGAGAAGAATGGAGAGTGAGAGGAGGTCTATTACTCACCTAGGCAAATACCTTCTTCCAAGGATGTCTGTAAGTAAGTATTCAGAACTGGCCTTTCTCCAACATTGCTCAGTCATCTCACAGACCCACAAATACCAGCCTAGGCATAATTATCTAAGAGCTTGTTGATCTGTTCAGTTCCCAATAGGGCTTTGACATGATCCAATGATAGAAAATATCCTGAAATATAAATCAAACTCATATAAAAGCATGATTTGTGTTTTCACAGTTTCAATAGTCTAAAAGTCTACAACCTGTCATCACCCTGGGATTCTTCAAAGTACCAGTGTCCCCTCCTAATGTGGCTGTCTTTAGATATGGTCGTACCTTTTAAGAAGTAATTAAGTTAAATGAGGGTCATCATGATTAATCTTCACTGTCAAATTGACTGGATTTAGAATCACTTAGTAGACACATCCCTGTGTGTGTGTTGAAGAGGATTTCCAGACAAGTTAACTGAGGAAGAATGACCCACCCTGAATGTGGGTGACATTACCCTATGTGGCAGACTGAACAAAATGGGGAGGGGGAGGGAAGAAACCAACTCTGCTTCCTGTCCTATGCTCCTGCCATCACAAGAACCAATCTACTGCCTGGCCTCCATGCCATGAGGGGCTGTACCTCAACTTGTGGGTCAAAATAAACCCTTCCTTTTGTCCTTTGCTTTTCTCAGGTGCTTTTGTTACAGCAATGAGAAAATAAATTAATACAAGGGTAACTTCTAGAGGCCACCCATATTTCCTGGCTTGAGGCCACCTTCCCTTGTCAGCAGAACCAATGAAGTTACACCTCTCTGAGTCTTTGTCTCTTATCATATTCCACCCTGACAGCCAGGGAAAGGTTCATCATCTCCAAGGGCTTCTGTTGTTAGCAGATTCATATTCTAACTCCATTTTTTGTTTCAATCTCCTTTTCATTTAATTTGAAAATTTCTGGAGATAAGTATTGGGACAGCTTTGACAGGCATCAGGGGAAGGTAGTTCTGCCCTCCACAGGATATTACTCAGAAAATTTTAAAGCTTAGTATGATCAAAGTTTATTTCTACCTGACATAAAATCTATTAGAACTCAAATGTTTTCTACTTGGTACCTTTCCTCACATACTGGCTCAGGAATATAGCTCTTTTCCACCATAATTTTCACTGTCTGGAGACCTTCCACGGTCAGAAAGTTTTTGTATTCATTATAAAGCAGAAAAAGGCAATATTGTGCAAGTTACTTTTTTATTATCATAGTGACAAATATTTGAAAAAAAACATTTAAATGAAAAAGTATTTATTTCTATTCCTGTTTCAGAAGAATACTGTCCACCAATGTGAGGGAAGTATGACTGCAGAAGCCAGCTTCATCCTTGGTGCCAACCAAAAAGCAGAGAAAGGATAACACTGGTGGACTGCTTGCTTGCTTTCTTCCCTTTTTTCAATCTGAGAAGCATGAATGAGGATGAATGCTATCATCCCCACTCATGGAGGATCCTTAATCCTCACTGAAAACAAGTTCAAAGACATCCAGAGGCATGAGTCTGGGTGATTAAAAATTCAATCAAGCTGTCCATTAAAATTAAACATCATATATCAGGAGATTTGTTAGGAACAGACTTAGAAATGTGAAATGCTATTGCTACCCATATTCTATTGGTCAGAATCCAGTCACAAAGAAAGAACCCAATTGCAAGGGGATAGGAAATGCAGTCTTCTGGTGTGCTATCAAGATACATTGAAACATGTGGATTTGATAAATGTAAATTGTTTCTGCCATCATGTCCGAACATGGTTGGAGAAAAGTCATCCTCTTGGGAAAAGAAGATATTTATAAAACCTTCCCTGTTTGATATTCATCAACTTTGCTAAGATCTTTTTTTTGCCACCTTTTCCAAATTTATCACTATCTATGGACTCAACTTGAGCCTACTTTGTAAGTAGCCTCTGAGGTCCAATATAGTCATGTTTATTATTGGTCTGTTTTTGACTGTGTGATTGCTATTCTTGGTTTTCAACTTGACTATATCTGTAATGAACTACAATCCAGAAATAGAAGGTACACCTAGGAGAGATTTTCTGCTTGGTTTAAAGTGCATGAATTCACTTCTAGTCCAGACATTTTAGGGAGAGAGACACATGCTTTTGATCCTGATCTGGATCTTGAGGCAGGAAGCAAGCTTTTAATCTAGGCCATACTTTCTTCTGGAAGTCTATATAAGGACATAGAAGAAGAAAGTTCTTACTCTTTTCCTGCTTGCTCTTGCCTAGCTAGCATATCCTTTCCTTCACTGGCATTGGAGCCTACTTCTTTGGATTGCAGTATATATAGAAGACCAGCTGAGAGACACCCAGCCTAATGGCACTGAGCAACTACTATATTCTTCAACTCTGTTCACAGCCAGCCCCATTGTTGGGTTAGTTGGACTGCAGTCTGTAAGTTATTCCAATAAGTTACATATATATTATATATTTTATTTATTTATATATAATTTATTTTCTGTATATTATATAAATATATAGTACATAAATGATTTATGATATTATATATAAGTATATATAAATATTATATATATATAAAATAGAGAGATTCATTCCATAAGTTCTGTGGCTCTAGAGAACCCTGATTAATGCAGACAAAATATTCTGATTATGACAGTGACTTTCATATCCTAAAAGACAATTCTGTCATTTTTTTGAGCCTCCTTTTCCTAATCAGATACTTTGTGTCTACAACCCTGGATTGCCCTTAAGACTGCTTGGAAATAAGACCTGCAACCAAGTTCCCACCCAGTGTCTAGAATTTTGCTGCACTGGCCTTGCCTGATTGTCAAACCTCTAATTCAGGCCCTGGATTCATATATCCACTTCCATAGAGATCATCTTCACTTCACACTCTACAGGACTGCGCTCTTGACCTTCTCCACACAAACTCACTTCTCCAAAGGGTCTATTTAACTACCTGTGCTAGTCTAAGACTTAGACATCCCTTTCATCTTTCCTTCTCCTTTCTGCTTGTGATTTGGATGAGTCATGCCCACACCACCCCACCCCCACCCCCATAGGCTCATGCACTTGATTGCATTTTCCCAGTTGGTTGTCTTATTTGGAAAGACTAAGAAACCTTTAGTTGATAGAACTTTGCTGGAGGAAGTATTCATTGGGGTTAGGCTTTGAGGGTTTAAGATCTTGCCCTACATGCTGCTCTCTCTCTCTCTCTCTCTCTCTCTCTCTCTCTCTCTCTCTCTTTCTGTTTTCTGTGTATACATAAAAATGTAAACATCCAGTTTCTGGCTCCT
The DNA here is from genome assembly GCA_907164525.1 of Lophiomys imhausi. Lineage (NCBI taxonomy): Eukaryota > Metazoa > Chordata > Mammalia > Rodentia > Muridae > Lophiomys > Lophiomys imhausi. The sequence goes on from CAJQZJ010032546.1 coordinate 6,456,690, forward strand.
GTGGCCATGCTATGCCTTCCCTGTCATGATGGACTCTGTCCCTCTGGAAGTGCAAGCTAAAATAAATCTTGTCTTTCTTAAGTTGCGTTTGACAGGGTACTTTAACAGAACGCCAGAAAAGTAACTATTACGCTGCTCATATTTCATTACTAGAACCTTGTTAACTTACAAAGTGGTGTAAATGTTTATAACATGAGCTATATCATCTTGTGACTTTATCTCAAGGACACTTTCTTGCTTCACTACACAGGAACAATCCTACAAATTCAGGGCACAGGTGTTCCTTTCCTAGACCACTGTAGTTTCTCTTGGACAGATCATCGTCACTTCTTCCAAGGAATTTCTGATGAAAAAAATCATGAAAAATTATTTTAGCATACATTATAAAAAGAGAGAGAGAGAAATTGAGGGGGGGAACCTAGTATGATGGTATATACCCATAATCGTAGCTGTCCAGACTAGATTACAAAATGAGTTCAAGGCAAGCCCAAATTGCTCAGTGGGATGCTTTATTAACTAACAAACAAACACACACATACACAAAGAGAAAGAGAGATGACTGGTAGATAGTGTTGTAGTTTGAATGTAATTGGCCCTGATAGGCCCATAGGGAGTAGCACTATTAGGTGCTGTATCCTTGTTGGAATAGGTGTAGCCTTGCTGGAGGATTTGTGTCACTGTGGGGATGCACTTTGAGTGCTCATATGCTCAAGCTATGCCCAGTGTAGCCCACAGTCTTCTGCTACTTGTGGAGCAAGGTGTAGAATTCTCAGCTCCTTGTAGTATATTTTAAAAGGAAGGCTTACACAGGCATACAGAAAGACTCAGAAAAGCATCAGTCAGGAGAAGGTGCTAGCCAGCCTCACTCCGTGCTGCATGGCTCCGTGGATTAGCTGTGGAGGAAAAAGAAAAGCCTGTGTGCTTCAACTATGACTGCCTTGTAAGTGTTCTTTTTATTAGGCAGCAGTCCATTAAATTAGGTTTAATTAAAGTTGATTTGATTGATGAACTAAGGTTTCATGGACTTTCCAAAGATAACACAGTTTTGTATCATTGATCCAAAAAAAAAAAAAAAACCCTCACATTTTGGCAACCATGTGGCAAAATGATTTATTTCCTCAGTAAAACCTAGCAATACTATCGATCCAAAGAAATGTCACCTCAGTCATTCCTATGTGGCCAAGGTTCTTAACTGTTATGAAATCAGCCACTCACTGGCTAACACACTGCAAATTGAAACTACACACACAAATCACATGGCTGAATTTGAAAAACTAAGCCTGTTTTTATTTCACTGTGGAAACTAGAAATGGGATTCCATTCTGGCATTTTCACATGGAAATTTTTTAAAAATGCAAAATACTCCTCCTTTAAAAAAAATAATGAATGGCATAAATCATGTCTCAGCTGACTGTCACATTGTGAGGTTCCTGGGAGCTGAGCACAGGCAATAAGTTGGATTAGGTGAATAATGGCATTCTCCACTACACTTCAAGAAATTAATTTAGCTCCTCACATCTAAGCAAATGCTTTGAAGATATTAACTGCCTGATGCTTATCGCCAAAAAGCATTTCCTTTGCTCTTATTTGCACGTGGGCTTTGCTAAGCAGAGCCTGAGCAATTCAAATTGATGGACTTTAGAATCTACAAATGCAGCTTTGCTATTAAAAAGACAACCTGGAACTTGTTTATTTAAGTGCTGAGCAGCACTGACTTATTTTTTGTAAATTGTATTATTACTGGTTATAAAAATGCAAGGAGGTCTTATTTCATACAAAGGATACATCTTACCAAATACTATATAATTTGAACTTGCATAATTCAAGGATGAGTTCCTCAAGAAATAAATATAAAACCAGACAGATGTGTGCTCAGAGCACATTTACAAGTTCTAACATGTTCTCGCTTTAAAGCTACAGCATTTGATATGACATTTTGCAGAGTGCTGCCTACTGTATTAACTATACGTGGTTGCACTACGGTTGTCTGCCTCCCCCTTGACATCATACTACATATAACTTTCCTTCAAAAGTTATCAGTCTGGGATTATGTTTTTCCATGTGAACACTTACACGGCTACTTTGTGTACACTTGAATGACTTTGTTATGGCATATGAAAATATTTTGTGTGATAATAATTAAGAATAATAAAACAATAGCATAAAGGTCATCACCATTATTTGCAGGGAGTTTATATACAAAATAGCAAAACTTGTAGAATCCTGCAAAGACAGTTGGAATTTCTTTTCCCTTGCTGAGAAAAGGTACCTGATGCCTTTGTTTTCATTGCCTGGGCTGTCATAAAATACTTTGACAAAAGCAATTTAAGACAGAAAAGGTTTCTTTTAGCTTACAATTCCAGGTTACAGTCCACCATAGCAGGGAAGTCACATGGCAAGAGCTTGAGAAAACTGATTATAAGACATTCATAGTTAGAGTTATCACCATAGTTAGAAACAAACCACTTTATTTATAAGCTTATTAAAAATGTGAACTTTTGACCCCAGATTAGAGCCTGCCCTATGCCTACTATCTTCCCTTAAAGCACACCAACCAGCTATACACTGCACCCTATCTCCTGGCTCCATTTTCCAATTCACAACTCTGCTTGCCTTTCCAGAGGCTGTGTCTGCACCATGGACCCGAAGAAAGACCCTGACCTATGCCTAGCAACCCCCTTTAAAGCATACATAACAGCCATAAACTGCACCTCATCCCTCGGACTGCATTTTCTGGCCCACAATACTGCCTGCATTCCCAGAGGCCACATTGACACCAGAGACCTGAGGTAGGATCCTGCCCTATGTCTGCTAATTCCCTTTAAAACACACCCAACAGTCATAAACTGCACTCCATCACTGGGCCTCCATATTCTGGCCCACAATTTTGGAAGAAGACCTCTGCTTCCTAGAGGCTGAGCTGGTTCTAGGGACCTCAGAGGCAACATTGGCACCCAAAACCACAGAGGTCACACAGGCCACATAAAATGTAATGGAGATACCTGATTGAACCTGAAGACTTGCCAGTCACCAGAAACCAAGTTCACTCAGGCTAGAAAACCAGAGAGGAAACAGAAACCAAGGAGAAAAAAATCTAAAAAACATTTATCTTCTGATAGATTCAGAAATCAGCACCTAAACCCATAATGAACCCAAAACCCACAAGACTAGAAGCCAGTACAAGAACACAATTAACAACAACCAGGGCAATATTGCACCACCAGAGTCCAGCTATACTACTACAGAAAACCTCAGATATTCCAATACAGATGAAGTATAAGAAAATGACCTTAAATTGAATCTTATATAGATAATAGAGGCTTCTAAGAGGAAATGAATAAACTCCTTAAAGAAATACCAGAAAATACAATCAAAGAAGTGAGAAATGGGTAAAACTATTCAAGACCCGAAAACAAAAATAGAAGCAATAGAAGCAACACACAAACTAAGGGAATCTTGGAGATAGAAAAATCCAGGTAAGCAAAGAACAACAAGAGACTCGGGCATCATCAACAGAATACAAAAGATAAAAGGGAGACTCTCAGGTATAGAAGATTCAGTAGAAGAAATTAATGCATTGGTCAAAGAAAATGCTAAACCTAAAAAGTTCCTGACACAAAACATCCAGAAAATCAGGGAAACTATGAAAAGACCAAACCTAAGAATACTAGGAAGAGAAGGAGGCACTCAGTACAAAGCTCGAGAAATATTTTCAACAATATCATGGAAGAAAATTACCCTAACCTAAAGAAAGAGATGCCTTTACATACAAGAAGCTTACAGAACACTAAACAGATTGGACAAGAAGAGAAATTATCCACCACATAATAATCAAAATACTTAATTTATAGAACAAAGAAATAATATTAAAAGCTGCACAGGAAAATGACCAAGTAATATATAAAACCTATTTGAATTACACCTGTCCAGGAAGTTGTCACCTGTGTCAATGAGTTCAAGGCTTTTCCCTACTTTCTCTTCTATTAGATTTAGTGCATCTGGTTTTATGCTAAGATTTTTGATCCACTTGGACTTAAGTTTTGTGCAAGGTGATAAATATGGGTCTATTTGCATTCTTTTACATATTGACATCCAGTTATACCAGCACCATTTGTTGAAGATGCTGTCCTTTTCCCATTGTATGATTTTGGCTTCTTTGTCAAAAATTAAGTGACCATAGGTGTTTGGGTTCATTTCAATGGTGTGTTTCTATAACAGTACCATGCTGTTTTTATTACTATTGCTTTGTAGTATAGCTTGAAATCTGGGATTGTGATACCCCCAGATGTTTTTTTTATTTTTTATTGTACAGGATTGATTTAGCTATTCTAGGTTTTTTTGTTATTCCATAAGAAGTTGAGAGTTCTTTTTTTCCATGTCTATAATGAATTGTGTTGGTATTTTGATGGGAATTGCATTGTATCTTTATATTGTTTTTGGCATGATGGCCATTTTTATTATGTTGATCCTACCTATCCTTAAACATGGGAGATCTTTCCATCTTCTGATGTCCTCTTCAATTTCTTTTTTCAAGGAGTTGAAGTTCTTGTCATACTGGTCTTTCACTTACTTGGTTAGAGTTACCCCCAGGTATTTTATATTGTTTGTGGCTATTGTGAAGGCTGTTGTTTCCCTAATTTCTTTCTCAGTCACAAACACTATAAAATACCTGGGGGTAACTCTAACCAAGCAAGTGAAAACCTGTATGACAAGAACTTCAAGTCTTCGAAGAAAGAAATTGAAGAAAATATTAGAAGATGGAAAGATCTCTAGGCTCATGGATCAGTAGGATTAACATAGTAAAAATGGACATCTTACTAAAAGTAGTCTACAAATTCAATGCAATTCTCATCAAAATTTCAACACAATCTTTACAGACCTTGAAAGAACAATGTTCAACTTCATATGGAGAAATAAAAAGCCAGGATATATGAAGCAATTCTGCACAATAAAAGAACTTCTGGGGAGGATCCAAGATGGCGGCAGCCCACGCAGATGCATTTTGAACTCGGGGGAAAATAGCCAAAAAGCCACAGAGTTATAAGACTCTGATCAACAAACTGAGTGACTCGATCCTCCTGGGTTTCACCCAGCTACCCAGGGACCATTAAAAGTCCTTGGGCAGGACTCTCATCCCCTCTCTCAGACACTTGGCAAAAACAGACCAGTAGGATCAGCACGGAACAGAACCCAGGAATCAGGAATCATCACCAGCAGAGGGTCAGGATAAGAGCCACTCCAATACCCAGCGGGCAGCTCTGAAGACCCAGACAGGGTTACTCATCAGCCACCTGGGCTCTCAGATCCCACGCGGGCCCTCCAATTATTTAGCAAAGGGCTGGAGGAACCAAAGCAGAGCCGTGGGAGCAGGAGGCTCTCTGGGCGGTCCCACAGTTATCTGAATGGCTGCAGCGCAGAGGGTAGTGAGCTCAAACAGGCATTTTGGAAAGCACAGGCATATTTGTGCTTCCCCAGAAGGGTGTTGGACATACATACAGGCCCCTCTACTGGATTTATAGTCATTGGAAAAAAAAAACTGCAGCGGGACTGAGCAACAGGACACAGTTCCAGCAGCAGGTTACACAGAAGCTCAACTACTGTGTACTGGAACTTGGAAGACAGTGACCCCATTTGTCAGTATCCAAAGCCAGTGCCATACACACATAGGTGGAGCTGTGACAGTGGCAGAAGGGACAGCCAGGTTGGAAGGCAGATTTGTCCTCCACAGGGTCCAAGCCCTGGGCAAATTGTGGGGTTATTATTATTAGACCCTTTTGCTAGTGCTGGCCCTTCTGGCAGGAAACCAGAGCTTAAACATATATAATTCCACCACTGGAACAGTGAGGTTTCCACCTAGGAGACACTGCTGAGTGGCTCACCTTAAGGGCATGGAATGGGGTCCTTTCAAGACTCCAATGGGCAGTCTCAACCCCCAAACTTGGGACCTCCAGAGTCCACAGAATCTGTGCCTGGACACACAGGACCTTACCACCAGAGCCACTGCAGGCTGAACACTCAGTTTGCAACATAGAAAGCTCTGACTTATGAGCAGTGAAACAATCCCGGGCCATTCCTCATTGCTTGGGAGTGGGCTGCACCAGCTCACAGTGCTTCTGGCTATTACATGCACATTGACCTTGAGAACCCCCTGTGAGCAGCTGGGGAGGAAAACAAACACGGTCAGACATGTAAGCTGCAGGGGAGCTACAACCCCACCCAAGAGCCTGCAGCCTACCAACCTGCATTGTCATCTATATAAAGACCAGTTGGATCCCAGGAACCTACAGGAACACATCCCTATCACAACCCCTCACCTGAGTCCCCAACTGGGACAAACCAGGAAGGGGTGAGCTCTCAGAGACACACTGAGAACCTCCACACATCTTACTAATAAAGATAGACACTATCTCAGAGTAAAGGGCTGGGAAAAGGTTTTCCAAGTAAATGGACCCAAGAAGCAAGCTGGAGTAGCCATCCTAATACCAAGCAAAATAGAGTTCCAACTGAACTTAATAAAAAAAGACAGAGAAGGGCATTACATACTCGTTAAAGGAAGTATTCATCAAGAGGACATCTCAATATTGAACATCTATGCCCCCAATACAAAGGCACCTACATATGTAAAAGAAACTCTCCTAAAACTTAAATCGCACATCCATCCCCACACATTACTAGTGGGAGACTTCAACACCCCACTCACAACAATGGACAGATCATCAAGACAGAAAACAAACAGAGAAATAATGAGTCTAACAAAGCTCTTGAACCAAATGGACCTAGCAGATATCTACAGAACGTTTCACCCAAGCACAAAAGAATACACCTTCTCAGCACCACACAGAACTTTCTCAAAAATTAACCATATAAGTCTGACACAAAGATAGCCTCAACAGATACAAGAAAATTGAAATAACCGCTTGTATCTTATCAGACCACCATGTAATAAAGCTGGAATTCAATGGCAACAGCATCAACAGAAAGCCTATACACACATGGAAATTGAACAACTCTTTACTGGATGACTACTGGGTCAGGGAAGAAATAAAGAAGAAAATCAAAACTTCTTAAAAACCAACGAAAATGAAGGCACAACATACCCAAACCTATGGGACACAATGAAAGCTGTGCTATGAGGAAAGTTCATAGGACTAAGTGCCTTCAAAAAGAAAATCATGACAGGTCATATTAGTGAATTAACAGCCAAACTGGATGAAATGGAAAAAAAAAAAAAAAGAAGCAAACACTCCCAAGAGGCGGAGAAGGCAGGAAATCATCAAACTTAGGGCTGAAATCAACAATTTAGAAACAAAAAGAACAATAAAAAGATTCAATGAAACCAAGAGTTGGTTCTTCAAGAAAATCAACAAAATGGACAAAACTTTAGCCAAATTAACTAAAAGGCAGAGGGAAAGAACCCAAATCAACAAAATCAGAAATGAAAAGGGAGAAATAACAACAGACATTGAGGAAATCAAGAGAATATTTAGGTCCTACTTTAAAAATCTATACTCCACCAAATATGAAAACTTAAGTGAAATGGAAAATTTTCTTGATAGATTCCACCTACCAAAGCTAAATCAAGATCAGGTTAACAGATTAAACAGCCCTATAACCCCATAGGGAAATAGAAACAGTCATTAAAAATCTCCCAAACAAACAAAAAAAAAGCCCAGGGCCAGATGGTTTCAGCCACAGAATTCTATCAGACCTTCAAAGAAGAGCTAATACCAATACTCTTCAAACTCTTTCAAAAAATAGAATCAGACAGAACACTGCCAAATTCATTCTATGAGGCCACAGTTACCCTGATTCCTAAACCACACAAAGACCCAACAAAGAAAGAGAACTTCAGACCAATCTCCCTCATGAACATAGATGCAAAATACTTAATAAAATACTAACAAACCGAATCCAAGAACATATCAAAAGTAGCATACACCAAGATCAAGTAGGCTTCATCCCAGGAAGGCAGGGATGGTTCAACATACAAAAATCCATCAACGTAATTCACCACATAAACAAGATGAAAGAAAAAAAAAAAACACATGATTATCTCGCAAGATGCAGAAAAAGCATTTGACCAAATCCAACACCACTTGGATTCATGCTAAAAGTTCTGGAGAGAACGGGCATACAAGACCATATCTAGAAATAATGAAGGCAATATACAGCAAGCCAGTAGCAAACATCAAAGTTTGAGAGAAACTTGAAGCATTTCCTCTAAACTCAGGGACAAGACAAGGATGCCCACTTTCACCATATCTCTTCAATATAGTATTTGAAGTTCTTTCTAGAGCAATAAAACAACTAAGAAGATCAAGGGGATACAAATTGGAAACAAAGAAGTCAAATTATCCCTATTTGCAGACAATATGATAGTATACATAAGCGACCCCAAAAACTCCACCAGAGAACTCTTAGAGCTGATAAACACCTTCAACAAGGTGGCTGGATACAAAATAAACTCAAAAAAATCAGAAGCCCTTCTTTATACAACAAACAAATATACCAAGAAAGAAATAAGGGAAACAACCCCCTTCACAATAGCCACAAACAATATAAAATACCTGGGGGTAACTCTAACCAAGCAAGTAAAGGACCTATACAACAAGAACTTCAAGCACCTGAAGTGCCCTTCATTTTGTGGACCTTTGCTTTTTCACCATCACTATTTTCTCACAGTTTTATCTTACTTTAAAAAAAATCTTATTCCTAGATTTTTTGCATATAATTATAGGATACAATTTTCAAAAGCAATTGTAACAAATATCTTCTAGCTCACAATTTGTATGTTATCCTCTCTGATAAACACTCAGACTCTTCCAGAATATCATCATTTTAAACACCTTCAAATTTAGAGAACATTCATTGGTTGATATCCCATCACTATACTCTTGAATTGGCTATAATTTTCATTCCCAAAGGATCTTTCAGTAAAAACAACAGCTTTATTCTCACCAGAATTTCTTCCTAAATAAATAACATGGTAAAGGGAAAATGGGTGGAAGGAAACAAAATAGCAAATGAACCTATGAAAAAAAGCTAAGCAATGAGAATTACTGTGGAAATAATAATAAATGATATAATGCTAGATACAAAATTAACATATGAGTAGAGACCAAGGAAAATGAATGAATATGTGTCACAAAAGTGTGGGAGAAAAAAAAGCATTATAAAGAATATCACACGCAAAGTTCATGAGTCCACAACTCATCCACCACCCAGGCCCAGATCCAGGGATTTGAGTTGGCCCACCCCAACATCTACCCCATCTATGAGCTACTGGGATACAGGAAGGGGCAGGTCCTGCAGAACAAAAACAGTAGGACCTCCATGACACAGGGCAACAACAGGATATTTGAAAGGGGTCTTATAAGGATCCAGTATTGATAGTGTAGCAGAACCGAGATGCCTCTATCCAACAAACATTTGCAAGTAAAGCTGTTTGGACAAAAAGATATACTGTGTGTGATGATATACAGCTTCCACAGCAAGATTTTTCCTTTTTGTTTTCATTTTATTTTATTTTATTTTATTTTACTGGTAAGTTGTAAGGTCAGAGGGCAGATATGAAGGGAAGGAGAGAGGAATGGGATTGAGGTGCCTCATGTGAAATTCACAGTGAATCAATAAAAGATTAAAACAAAAAATGTGGTAACCCAGAAAACAAGAGAAAAAAATCACAAGGACATCCAATAACTAGAGTCCAGAATCTATAAGGATTGTCAAAACTCAACACTATAAAGATAAATCATACAATTTTAAATGAGAAAAATGTGACTGGGTATTCACAAAGGAAGATAAACAAATGCTCAATAATCAACTGAGAGACAATCAATACCAATAAGGCCATAAGGGAAATGAAAAAAATTAAAAATTGCAATTCTTTCTTACTATTAGAAAGGTTGAAATCAAAAAGACTGGCAAAGCCAAGTTTACATACTATATACTGATTAGTACTTTTTAAAGGGATGCAATTGATACTATACAAATTAATCTAATATTAATTATTTGTTATAATGCTGTAGCTTAAAGCCATAACTATTTATTGTAGTTCACTAGCATGGTGTTAACAAGGAACAACTTCTTCAGGCTAAGAATCAGTTATTCTCAACTGAGTTCATTCACATACCTCTAACCTAGGTTAGGAAGCTCTGCTCAAGGAATTTTTCTCATTTTCTTGGGACCAAAGCAGTAGCCCTGTCCTATAATTCTCTTGAAAGCAGCAGATACATTCAATGAAAAGTGTAATTTCCCAAGCACTCTGGTAGACTAAGCTTGAAACATGCATGCTAAAAATGTTCAAGCAAGCTACTTCTTATAAGGCACCTTGTCATTTGAAATAACTGCAGAAGCCAAAAACTGCTTATCTTCTTCTGACTCTTCTGGCTTGGAGTAGTTCATAAACTCCAGATCAAGTTCTGATTATGTCATCTTCTCTGAACCAGATCTTTTGAAAGATACCTAGAAAAATAGAATATTGTCACCTCAGGATAGACAGGGACACAGAAACAAGTTTAAACACCCAGCTTTACTAAGTCCTACCACTGCTACCCCCAGTTTATTACTCTTTGGTATACTTAATCAATTTTGCCATGACCATCCACTCTTCATCAACCTAAGCATAAATATACACATGAATACATACCCTTATGGATTTAGAGTATGTCATTTTGAAGTATCCCATTCCACATAAAAGATACGTTTTATAAATTTATATGCTTTTCTCTTGTTTATCTGTCTTTTGTTTATATTGATGTACACTATATCCAGTGGATACAGACAAGACTTCAAACACAATGCTGATTAAGCTCAAGTTTAATAAGGTGGAAGGAGGATAGTATGGATTGCAGGAGCAATGGAATCTTCCTCCTCACTAAAGAGACTGTAAAGTTACATAACAAAGACTGTATGCATAGTGTGACCTACCTTCAAATTCCAGTGGCAGTTGAAAATCATTTCTGAACTGAAGATCTAAATGTTTCTGTTGTCAGAATAAGAAGGGATGTGAATACCTAGGGCTAGAAAATTTGTGAGAAAACTGGGGTTTATACAGACTAGGAAGAGCTGGGCACAGTGGCACTCATGTATAATCCCAACAATTGGATCAAGGTAGGAAAATTGTGACTTTAAGGTTAGACTGACCCATATAGTAAAATACCTTGAGTAAAAGGCCAGGAAGAGGAAGAAAGAGATGCTGGAGAGTCAAGGTTGAAAGCTGAGTAAGAACCAATAGTGGATCCAAAACTAGGGTCCTGATGAAAACAGTCAAGAGAGAACAGCATTGCAAAAAGACAAGCTTAGAAACTGTTTTAGAGTAGAGGGATGACCAATTAAAAAATAAACTGTAATTACTGCCTTCCTCTGCTCATACAGTCATTTCCTTACCAGATAGAACTATTATTGGATTAAACTTAGGTGTAGATAACATCTAAAAAGGAAACCCTGCCCTGGGATGCACGCCCAGTCTATCAACTGGCACATAATGAACCAGTTAAAATCAGTTGGGCTTACCTTGATTCCATATTTTGCTATATTCATCCCTTTATATGTGCTGGGGTCATTTTCAACATTAGCAAGATCTATAGTCCAATTATGTGCATAGCAAGGTTTTTTTGGGGAGCCTATTTCTGTCATATAGTGTTCTAAGGGATGAGGCTAAAACAAAATAAGTAGGTTGCAGCTGTTGTGGAATTTAAATTTTAGCAGGGGAAAAAAAAGAAGAAAATCACACAATAATATACATATTGATTAATAAGCAAGCAAGCTCAGTGTGTGTGTGTGTGTGTGTGTGTGTGTGTGTGTGTGTGTGTGTGTGT